>QPKB01000705.1:0-21899 GCA_003546025.1 Camphora micrantha
ATTGACATGAATATTCTTTTATGTGCGGAAGCGTGTAGCAAATGCATGGTTTTCATACATTCAATGTCCAAAGATATAAGAATTTAAAAGCATGTTGTCATACTAGTATCAAAAATGAGCAAAAGATAATTAAGCTATAACCCAAAATAAAGTTAAAGGTTTACAACAAAAGTAGGTAATTACATTGTTCCCAAAAATAGAGGCCAACAAAGGCCAATGAATACAGTATCAAGTTTCCCAAAAGAGATGGTTTAGTTACAACCCAAAAGGTGTTACGCAAACTCAAAGCACCCGAATGTCTAGATGACATCATCGGGCGTGCCACTCAACTAGTCGTTGCGGTTCGCCAACCGCAACCTCGAGCTCCTCCTCGGGGAGACCAACAACGGGACCTGAGTACCAAAGCAAGTGTCAACACGACGGTTTTGGCAAACGAATGAAAAGACAATAGCAATATAAGAAAAATACCTTGAAAATCATTTAACCTGTCAAAGCATTAGTTTCATATAAAAACAAGATAAAACATTTATCCAAATACCATATGCAGATAAAACATGTAGCCGTTAACCAAGGAAACGGGAAAAAACAGACAAGGATGGCAACCACACATAGCTAAATCCTCTATCACCGAAGTGACAAGAGTATATCGGGATGTTGTCTCAAGTCACCGAAGTGAGGAGATGGAACATAAGTAACATATACATATATATAATACAATAACGGGAACGGGACCACGGTTAGCGAACCGGGTATCGGACAAGACCACCGGTAATAACCGGGTAGCGGGATCCAAGAACTGCAGCTGGCGGGACAGGAAGGGGTCTCCAAGTTCGGTCGATCAAACCGGCAAGGAAGCCAGCTTAGTGGTGCCGACTCATAGGTCAAATCATGTAAAACAAAGTCATGTAACAAATCATTTTAATGCACTTATAAAACGGGCGGGACGGGGGTGCTTAAAAGCACTAATTCTTTTCCAAACGGGAAGTTTTGCATGTCGGGGCTAGCAAAAGCTCTAGTTTCACTTTCAATGTTTTCGGGAATGATAAATCACATTTCTTGAAATACGGGACAAGTATCGGATTCGATATAAATCAAGTGGATAAGGACCCCGTATGTCTATTGTGATGATCACTTGGTACTCCTTGAGTTTAGAGACATTCCGGGCTCTTTTATGCACCTTAGGGATTCAAAACCCTAATCGTATTTTAATTAAACAAAACCTAAGAGGGATGGAATCCTAAGCACACAAATGTTAATATAGTAGTACCTTACAACCTACTCATTCGTCGAAGGGAAAACGGTTTCGCGATACCCGAAACAGCCCAATTTCGCGTTTAGATAAAAGAAAGGATATCCCGTCGTTCCGCACCGTCAAGATTGACTAGGTTAAGTACCGATACGACCGGATTAACCGTGACGGAGATGACGGTTCAACCATCCCTCAAAAGAAGTCAAAAGGGTCCACAAAAGGGTCACTAAGTTCCACTTAAAGTCCATCTAGCATTGGGTAAAAAGTCAGTTTTTCAGCATGTTTTCAGTTGGGCCGGTCGACCTGGCCCATGGCCGGTCGACCGCGTACACAGGGGCTCGGTCGACGCCCATAGGCCAGGTCGACCGGGGAGTTGTAACTTAAATTATGCACAGTGTTTTGGTCAGGCTCCAGAGAGCCTGGACCTCTGTGTCGACTCGACCGCGTGCTCAGAATAACTGAGACTCCCGCAGTTCTGCAGGCTGCCCTGCAGGGGGCCTGTTCCAGTGTCGCCGGTCGACCGCGCCATTGGCCGGTCGACCGCGTACACTGCGTAACAGAACCCAGGTTTCTGTTTACAGCAGTGCAAGGGTTTCATTCCCTTTTTTCCAAACTTTACTACATTGCTTTCCAAACCTGATTAGCAATACCATATGTGATTAAAAACAAGCTTTCAAGCATGAATATGATCATTTATTTCCAACTAAACAAGTCATTAATGCATCAAAACCTTAGGTAAAACCATAAGTGCATTTCAACCAAACTCTTTCAAAAGTAATAATGTCAAAACATTCACTTGCCTCAAGTCCGAAATCCCTGAAAAATAGCTCCTAGCACTCTTGCAAGTCAAGGAAACAAGCTCTACCAAAAACCCCTAAAACAACCCTAAAATGGGTCAAAACAATGGAGAAGAAGAGAGAGCTTCCAATATAGAAAATGTAGCTTCTCTAAGGCTAGAAGAATACTAATCTAGGAGATTAGGAAGAGAGCTTACCAAATGGTGTTCCAAAGAAGCAATGCAAGCTAGAAGAGAGTCTTGGAGTGGTGGGATTTCCTTCAAAATGGTGTCTATGGAGAGCCCTTGCAATGGAGAAGAAGATTATGGAATCTCTTGAGATGATGGTGCAAGCTTGGGAGGTGCTTGATGATGGAGAAGCAAGAAGAAGAAGAGAATAGTGCAACCAAACCCTAGGCTCAGTTAGAGTTGCTGGAAAAGAGAAAATGAAGAGGAGGGTTCTCTTTATAAGCCATACAAGTGGGCTCCACCATCAAGAAACCTATATGGGCTGAAATAGTGGTTTTCGGGGCTCCGGATGAAATCGACGAAGAAGGAAGAAATGATCGTCGAAATATCTAGTTTCTAAAAAGTTTATGTTTCGCGGGTTTTCGGGATTAACACTAATTTGGTACAGATTTAGAGTAAAAGTACTGTTTTGCCCTTGGAGCTAGAAAAGTCATGTTTTCGGGGTTTCGAACGGGAACGGGATCAACATGAAAGTTGAAGGCAATAATAAAACAAGTAAATCGGGATGAAATACAAATCACGAAAACCAATACAAAATCTCAAGCATACAAAAAGCCATAAACAAGGGAACCCCCAAAGGGCCCCACTAATACCAAAGTACTCAAATCCCCAAAGCTATTCCAAAGCTATTCTAAACCACTAAACCAAATCCACAAGACAAATCAAGACTAACACGCAACTAACTAAGCACTAATCGGGATCACTCGGGTCGGGGTCTTACAACGGGTTTGCTCGAGCGAACATGTTGACTCAAGCGAACATTAAGTTCGCTCGAACTAACAAGTTTTTATGAGAGACCTGATACAATTCTAAGAGGGTTCGCTTAAGTGATTAAGGAGTTCGCTCGAGCGAACATGATGGCTCAAGTGAACAAATAGTTCACTCAAACTAATAAGGTTCTGTGAGAGCTTCTGATGTAATTCTGAGAGTGTTCGCTCGAGCGAAGGAGAGTTCGCTCAAGCGAACTGTCTACTAGAAAGGTTTGGAGCCTGTTCTGGACACTTCGCTCGAGCGACCATCAGGTTCGCTCGAGCGAACTGTCCAAGATGGACCCGATTCCTCCCTCTCTCCCGCTGCCTCCGCCCCGGGTCTTTCGGGGTACGGCGGAGGGGAGGAGAAGAAAAGATAAAGGGTAACAACATCTTTCTTCTCTTTTTTTTGTACGGGTATGCCAATTTCACTTTTCTACTTGGAATTTAGGAATGGTGATCCGAAGATCCACCTTCACATGTAGAAAGGGGAAATGAAACTTTTTCTAGTTTCTATTGCACACATATTTTAAGAAAAGAGACAAAAGAGTTTTTTTTTTTTAATGCCGTGAAAGGCGATTTTGCCGTAAAAGGCGATTTACAAGTCTTATCCATTATGAAAGACAAGAATTGTGATTTTTGTCTCTAAAAGAAAAATAAAGTACAATAGAAATCAAGAAAAGGAATCTGACTTCTCATTCGATTGTTGGGACATGTTCAGATCGACGGTCGCGAGTCATATATGGGCTCCTCCATCGTCCATGCAGATGAGAACACGATGCTTGGATTCTTGGCTTGGCTTTTTAACCTCAGATTTTTAAAGGACAAAGACCAAGAGAAGGTCTTATATCCGATAAAAAGCTAAGTAAACGGGCTGAAAAGCCACGTTTTAGCCATGTTGGTAGAAAAAGGGAGGTCCTTGGGGGGGTGGCCCCCCAAGGGTGCTTCAATCACCTTTTGGTGGTCTTTGCAGTTGAGTTGCAAGGGCTCTGGATTTTCTGGGCAATTCTCTGGATTTTTTTGTCTTTGTCGGGGGGGAGAGCGAGAGCTAGATCCTTTCCCTTTGGAATGCCCTCCTTTTTATAGGCCTTTGGTAGCCATTTAGGAGGGTTTATGAGCATTGAATGCATTAATACTCATAATGGGAGGAGTTACAAGTTTTTAAATTACTTGTTTTGTAACTCCTTTTTCCTTGAATCTGATTGGCCGATGGAGAATAATGAGCCTTTAATTGCTTTTAATCCCCATCATGGGAGGAGTTTCATGGCTTTAATGCCATAAATCCTTTGACTTGTAACTCCCATTTGCTTGCTTTTGATTGGGCCGTCCAAAATAATGAGTTAATGACCGCATTAACTTGTCATAAAACGGATCATTTAACCTCATTAATTGGTCGCCAAGTCGCTTGAAGAGTCGCGGGCCGCGCCGCGTCTTTTGGAATTCTTCTTGCGATGACCGCCGGTGGATCCACATGTTGTTTGATGTCGGATGGCGATGCAATTTCAGACATTGATTAATGTCAACGTGCCGGCAACATCTGTCCTGTCGATTTCACGATCGGGCGGGCAGAAAGTGTGCTTTCTTTGTCGGCCGGTTGGCGATTTCGAGGCATCTAATGATCATCCAATGATTTCGGCGGCGAATCCGTGATGTTGACGAAGATCGACGGATTTCATGCACGAAAAATCAGATTTTGGAAAAATCACAGGGGCCAATCAACTCGAAACGCGAAAAGGACCCAAAAAAAGGTCTTCCGACGATTTTTTGGGTCGCCGGAATTCCATGGTCGCCGGCGACCACGGGCCTTGGGCCCATTTTTTGGCCGCCGTTTGGTCGTCGTTTCTTCGCCGTTTTTCGATCTTTTTCATTCTTTTTTCTTCTGTATTTTTTTCTGACATTTCCTCTCATTTATTGGCCTGATTCTCTGAAGAAAAACCTGATGAGAAGCCACGCAAATCGGAGCACAAAGTTTCCTATTTTTCTGGAAAGCCGAAGACATTGTTGTGCGGTTTTGCCGATTTTTTGTCAAGCATTGAAACTAAGCCAAACGATGTCGGAATGACCTGAAATTTGACGTGGAGCTTCTTGAGCAGTAGATAGGACCAACCATATGCTTTGGTTTGAGTTTTGAAGCCGTTCGGGGTCCCGCAAATGCTCGCCTTAATTTCGCCATGAGAGAAATGTCGAGCTTTGACTTGTGGTCAACCGACGTCCGATTGACCTGAAATTTGACAGGGAGCCTCCTGAGTAGTAAGTAAGACCAACCATGGGCTTTGGTTTGAGTTTTGAAGCCTTTTGGGGTCCAGCAAATGCTCGCCTTGATTTCACCTCGAGGAAAATGCCGAGCTTTTAAAACTAGGCCAAACGATGTCCGTTTGACCTAAAACTTGACAGGGGACCTATTGGAGTCATTCTGAGATGATCCATTAGCTCCAATTTGGATGCCATGATTCCGGGGTGCACCGTCGCTGGTAGGCCTGTTTTTGCTTCCCGAGAGTTGATGAAGGGTCAAACGTCGTCCGTTTGACTTGAAATTTGGCATGGGGCCTTTTGGAGGTATTCTGAGACCATCCGCAGGCTCTGATCTAAGTTTTGAAGTTTTCGACACTGTCGCTGCCGGGAGCTCCTGCCTGGCTGTCGGAGGAGTGAAGTTAGGCCAAATGATGTCGAAATGGCCCGAAACTTCATGTGTACCCTTCTTTTGGCTGCTTTGAAGGATCTTGTAGTTTTTGTTTGATTCTGACAAGATCTGGTGCTTGAAGTGGCGCCTTCCTATTTATGGCAGGATGTGGCTCCATGTAGCTTTTGGTGTTGAAGGGACATAGTGACATTTTTTGTGTCAACAAATGCCCCCTCGAGGTACAACGACGAGGTGTGCTGCTCTGGCAGTCTGTGTGCCTCGAAGAGAATTTGAAGGAGATCTTCTTGCTTGACCAAGAGTCTTGAGCATTTTTCTTTTGATGGGGTTGCTTTTTAAGCTTTCAAGGGATTTCGCGGTAATGAGAGGGGTCATGTACCGTCTCAAGGCAAGGATTTTGAAATGACATTTGGATATGGGTTTTTGGTTTTGGGCTTTCCCTTTTAACCTTGTGAACCTAAAGGCTTTATGTGGCACATTAGGCGGTTAAGAAGGTTTTTGGTTTTTGACTTTGTGACCTAACAGGCTGTATGTAGCGAGTTAGGGGGTCGGGATTTCGGTTTTTGGTTTCGGTCTTGTGACCTAACAAGCTGTATGTGGCAAGTTAGGGGACCATGGTTTGGTTTTTGGTCACTCTTTGGGACAATTTTTGGGTCCATTGGAGTGGTTTGCTTTTTTGTGGAATGTCAATTTCAAGATTGTGGCTTGATTTGGTGCATGGGGTTGGATGGTTTGGGTTTCTTTTGGAAGCCCATGAAGCTTGGAATTTTTGTATGGTCCAATCAACTCAAGAGAGGCATGAAACCATTTTTGTATGCTCTTGGTAAGAGAAATTTTGACTAAAAGCCACTTTTAATGCCTAGGTGGTCAAACCTGGCTCATATGGGCTAACCCATGGGACCTTAAGCTTTTAAGAATGACTTAGATCTCATGTGGTGTCATTTTGTAAAGAATATCTAAAAATATCCCTTTTGTGTAGAGAATATCTAAAAATATCCTTACTTGGAGAGAATCTCTCAAGTTTCCTTGATTTTGGGAGAGATTTTCTCAAAGTTTCTCTCTTTGGGAGAAAGTTTCTCAAATCCCCTTTCTTTTTGGAGAGAATTTCTCAAGAATCTCCTCTTTAGGAGAGAATATCTCAAATCTCCCTTTCTTTTAGGAAGTTTGCTAATTTTTAGCACTTACCTCCTTGCTTTTCTCCTCCTTTCCTCTTTTGGTTTGCTTTTTCTATAAAAGCAATGGAGATGGGTTTTCTTTCTCTTGTTGCTTTCTTTTTACAAAAAACCTTCAAGAGTGCTCCAAGATAAAGAATTTCTCGAGGATCTTCAAGTTTCTTCTCCTTCTTCTCCATGGCTTCAAGTAGGTCTTCTTTTTCCAAGAAAAACCCCATGTAGATGTAGAAAAGTTTCCTTTTCTTTTTTCTTTTTTTCTTTTCTTTTCTTTTCTTTCTCCTTTTTTTTTCACGTGTTTTCTTTTCCTCTTTTTTTTTGTACACGTTCTCTCTCTCTCTCTTTTTTTTTGCTCACCATGATATGAGGTTTATGCAATTCAAGATGATCATGCATTTTTTCTTTTTTTTTTTTTAAATGCATCAAGATAAAAGGCTATAATTTCTAGGTCAAGTCAACATGGATTTTGACTTAGACAAAGTTTGATTGGTTTTGACCAAATTGGGTTGGAGTTGGTCAAACTTTTGTCAAAGTTTTCCTAGCATCTAATGCATGATGGTTTTATGCATGATTTTTGGTAAATGGAATTGGGAGCATGATGATGCATACCTCGAATTTTCTTGCAAGTCTTGGGATTTTTGGAGCTTGCAGCAATGTTGAGCCCACTTCTCCAGTCTCGCAGAATTTCGAGGAGCTTTGCAAGTTTTCGAATTTTGAGCTCGCAGCAATGTTGAGCTCTTTTCTGATCTTGCGAAGATTTGAGAAGAAAGGCTTGATTTCGCTGTAATGTTTGAATTCGAGTCTTCTTTGAGAATCCTTCATTGATTATGAACTCGCAGCAATGTTGAGCTCATCTTCAAGTTTCCTTTCTTTTTCGAGGTGCCTCCCTTTTCTTCGAAATTGCCCCGGAACCATGCCAAAATTTCGTTAGGATTTTTTAACAAAATTCTGTCATTTGGTGCTTGATTTCTTCCTTTCTGACTTTTGCAGGTGGTTCTTCCAGAACGAACAAGGGTAAGGGCCATGTTACTGATGCACCTCGCCGATCTGCCAGATCTTCCAATGTGGCCGTTCAACAGGCGTGGGAAGAGGTTGACGGTGTTAGGAATTTTGTGTATTGCAATTTGATGGATGCATTATCATTTTAATCATCATTTGAATTTTTGCACATGCATTGATTTAGAAAAACTTGAAATCCTATTTTATACATGCATTGTTTTTTAAGAGTTGTAAAAGTATTGATTTATGCATGTTTTGGTTTTAATTTTGGATGCATTTGTTTTTTAAAAGAGTTTTTAGAAATCAAGCAAGCCTTTGGTTTTAAAGTTTTGAATCATTTTAGGCTTTTTGTGTTTCATGTTTTTAAACCACTTAGTTTGATTTAAAACATGTTTCCAAGCTTGATTTAATGGCCCAAAAAGTTCCCTCAAGAAAAACTTTGAAATATGCAAAAAATATGCATTTTTGGGAATTTTGGTCCCGGGCCAAAAACTGCAGTGTACGAGGTCGACCCGAGGGTCACGCGGTCGACCGGGTACACTACAAGGTCGACCTGAAGGGTCACGCGGTCGACCGGATACACTACCGTTGGCCATTTTCAAACGGTAACTTTTTTGACCGTTGTGAAGGGCAGGTCGACCGGGGTTCAATGGGGGTCGACCGGGGACACGTCAAAAGTAACTTTTTGACTATAAATTGAGGTTCATTCCCATGAGAAAGGGGTTGAACATTTTAGTCTTCTTTGAGGTGTTTGGAGACAAAAGAAAGGGGATGAACTAAGAGAGATCAAGGGGTCATTAGTAAAGCTAAAGCTTGGATTAATGAAGTTAAATCTCTAAGTAAGCTTTACTTTTATTTATCATATGTTTCATGCTTTGTTTAAATTATTGGTAAATTAATTTTAGCATGTTAACTATGATGTGTTGAATCCATCACTTCTCTTAATCCTTGATTTAAGTTGGATTGGATTCTTCACCCTTGATTTCAAACCAAGTTTGTTTTAAAACTTTATAAAACATGTGTTGTCAAATCTTTTGATTTCTTTTATAACATGTTTCATTTACTTGGTTGAATCACATTGTTGTTTTCATTCATTTAAACTTTAGTTAAATTAGTTTGGTTTTGAAAACAACATTGCACATGCATCACATGTTTAGTCTTAAATAGTTTCATACAACTTGTGAACCTTTGATTTTTATATCATCAACAAGTTAGTATTTATACATGTGATTTGCATTTCACTTCAATAAAATCTTTTGTGTGCCTTAAACTTTTAAATGCATTAAGCAAATATTGATTGGGCTTAATTTTAACTTGATTGAAGTTATCACACACACACATCATGAACATACACCTTTGCATTCATATAGTGTTTGTGTGAGTTAGATTTTCAATTTCATATCCGCCTAATTAAGAGGCATTGTAATTGAGCTTAATTGTATTCTCTTAGAGTGTTTTGTGAAGACACTACCTTGAGAGAAAATCTCTTTATTGTAAAGGTTATTGCTTAGCCTAAGAAAAGCATTGTGTAAAGGTTATTGCTTAACCTAGAAAAGCATCTTGTATAGGTTGTTGTTAAGCCTAGAAAAACAACATTGTTAGGTTATTGCTTATCCTTGGAAAGCATATTGTAGAGGTTATTGCTTAGCCTTTTTCAAAAGCATAAATAGTGGAAATCCGGTGGGGTGTTGGATCACAAGCCGGTAGTGGATGTAGGCATTAAGGCCGAACCACTATAAATCATTGTGTAGTGGTGTTTGCTTTGTGGTGATTGTTTTATTAAGCTTCCGCATATTGTATGTTAATCACCACATGTGACTAGTTAGTTTTTAATAAAGTTAAAATTGGCCATAATTAGTCATCAAGTGTAGATCACCCTATTCACCCCCCCCCCCCCCCTCTAGGGTTAGGATCCCGGACTTTCAGACGGGAATCTTCGAAGAAAGACTCAGGAGCATGAGCGATGGCAACTTCTTTGGGAGGAATTCCCTCGTGCTGAAGATGGATCGCGGTTTTTTGCTGCATTTTATGGCGACATCTTGAAGAAGCGTGGCCTGGAAGCTTTGGAGGCTGAGGCCAAGAGTCTGCTCGAGGACCTTAATCTTTGGTTGAAGACTATGATGGACTGAGCTTTTGACAAACTTTCTTCTTTCTTTTTTTTTGGTTACCTCCATGTATAAACATTTTGGCACTCTATTTTTTTTGTATCCCCTTGTTCTACTTAAATTCTTTTTGTTGAAAATAAGCAAAAGTTGAATGGGAATGTTTGTTTGAAAATCTTGATCAAAAGGTTATCATTTTGTGAAAATCTTTTGTCAAAAGTGTTGTTTTGGCATGAAAGCCAGATTTTGTGGCACAAAGCCTGGTTTTTGATGGCTTGAAAGCCGAAAATTTTGAGGTGGCATGAAAGCCGATTTTGGTGGCGTGAAAGCCAAATTTTGGTGGCGTGAAAGCCGATGTGGCATGGAAGCCGATTTTTGGCATGAGAGCCGATTTTTTGTTTTTGGAAAAAAAGCCGGATTTTTGGCATGAGAGCCGATTTTTGGCGTAAATGCCGGATTTTTTGAAAACCAAGTTTTGTTTTGTTGGCATGAGAGCCAGATTTTGTTTTGATTTTTGGCATGAAAGCCTATTTTTGGCGTGGAAGAAGAGTTTTTTTTTTTTTTTTTTGGCGTAAAAGCCGAGTTTTTGGCGTAAAAGCCAGGTTTTTGGTTTTCAAAAATGCAAGTATCGACTAAGAGTCGCCTCCCTGCTGAATGGTATTGCAAGTATCGATGGAATGTCGCTTCCTTGCTCATTCGGTTGCGAGTATCAATGGAATGTCGCTTCCTCGCGAAGTTGGGTGCAAGTATCAACTAAGCGTCGCTTCCCTGCTTTTTCTTCAAAAATTTTGTTTTGCGGGTATCGATGGAATGTCGCCTCCCCACGATTTTTGAAATTTGAGCTTTTTTCGAACCTTTGTTTTTCTTTTGAAATTTGGGTTGTGGATATCAACTGGAATGTTGCGTCTCCACGATTTTTGAAATTTTGCAAGTATCAACGAGGTGTTGCTTCCTTGCGATTTTGAGGTTTTGGAAGTATCGAATGGGGTTCGCATCCTTCCAATGGGTTTTTGCAAGTATCGACTTGACACCGCTTTCCCGATTTTTGTTTTTAGACACGAGGGTCGTAAATTTTGACCTAAAACCATTTTTGGCGGTAAAAGGTAAGGCGGACTAGGGTGGAAATTCCTAAGTCCTGATTTTTGTTTCAAACCAAGAATTTTGGGTTCAAGGATCGAAAATTTTGGTTAAGTTTGGGAAGAAGCTCCTAAACTTAGATTTTTGGATTTTGATTTTCTTTTGAACAATGAAACGATGAAAGTAAGCATTGTTTTGAAAGTTCAACATAAAGGTGAAAATTCCAAAAGGAGTGGGTTTGACGAGCAAGTACCTAGAAATAGGCTTTGGCCTTGTAGGCGTCGCTCTGACCCAGTGGAGGAAGTCTTCAAGGGTAGTACCGCTTCAAGAACTTGTCGTTGATGGGCAGCATACATCTGTCACCTTCCATGTTTAGAAGTGCGTATGCGCCATTGGAGAAGACTTGGTCGATGACGAAGGGTCCCTCCCATTTTGGTTCAAATTTACCTTTGGATTTGTGAGCGAAAACCATCGGCCTTTTTACCGCAAGAACCAAGTCACCCTTTTTGTGGGCGCGTTGCCTGACCTTTTTGTCGAAAGATCCAGCCATGCGTGCTTGGTAGAGCTCAATGCTTTGGAGTGCCTCGAGCCGTCTCTCATCGAGATTGTCCAGCTCTTGGAGTCTTAATTTGACATTGCTTTCTTGCGTCATGTCATTTTGTAGAGATACCCTTAAGGAAGGAATCTGTACCTCTAAAGGGACAACAGCTTCGCATCCATAGACCAAGGAGAATGGCGTGCTATGGGTCGGTCCTCGAACGGTGGTTCGGTAGGCCCACAAAGCTTCGGACAGTTTGTCACCCCAGTCCCTTTTGTGGCTAGAGACCATTTTCTTGAGAATTTTGCAGAGTGTCTTGTTGAAGGCCTCTGCTAGTCCATTCGCCGCCGGATTGTACGGAGTTGAAGGACAACTTTGGATTTTGTATTTGTCGCAGAACCTGCAGAATCTGTGATCACGGAATTGTGGTCCGTTATCATGGACGAATCTTTTAGGTATGCCGAAGCGACAAATGATGTTGGTGCGCAAGAACTGAAGGACTGATGAGGTCTTCATTTCATTGAGCGCAAAAGCTTCTGACCACTTGGAGAAATAATCCGTAGCGGCGAAGATGAAGCGATGACCTTTGCTTGACGGAGGGGAGACAGGACCTACGATGTCCATACCCCAGGCTTCGAAAGGCCATGAAATTGCTGTAGGATGTAGCCATTCTGGAGGCATGTGAACATAGTCTCCATGAACTTGGCATTGTTGGCAGCGTTTAGCAAATTGCATTGCGTCAGCTACCATGGTAGGCCAATAATAACCTAACCTTTTTATCTGATCGTAGAGCTTTGGACCAGCCTGATGAGCTCCACAAAGACCAGCATGCACCTCTTCGAGAGTTTCTTTAGCTTCTTGTTGTGATAAGCAGCGTAGAAGTACTCCATTGTAGGATTTTCTATAGAGCATCTTTGAAGGAATGTCCAGATGAAAGTTTGGGGTTCGTCTTTGAACACTTACCTGTACTTTTGGATCTTCAGGCAGGATTCCGAACATAATATAATCAATGAACGGATCCCTCCAGTCGCCGATCGGAGGTCTGAGGATGGAGATCCGACTTCCAACCAGTTGGTGGCAATCAGCAACTGCTTGGTGTGTATTGAGGGGAGGGAGAATCCTTCTCTCACACACTGTAACTTGCATGTGTTCTCCTTCTTGGACCGCCATAGAGGCGGCGAGTCCAGCCAGGGCATCTGCACGGATGTTTTCGCCTCTACGAATGTGGGTGATATGACAGATGTCAAATTTTTGCCGAAGTGATTGCGCCTTGTTGTAGTAAGGCAACAGATCAGGCTTCCTGATTTCAAATTTCTGATTCATCTGGTTGACGATCAGTTGAGAATCCCCGAAGGCTTCTAGCACTGTGATGCCGGATTCGAGGGCGAGTTCCAATCCTACAATCAGGGCTTGGTACTCAGCTGCATTGTTTGAACATGGTTCCAGTAGCGAGAAGGCGTGTGGAATCATGTATTTGTCGGGACTAACAAAGAGGATGCCAATCCCTGATATTTGATTTCCTTTTTCACTTGTCCTGGTTGCACCGTCGAAGTACATATCCCAGGAAGCATTTGATAAGGAAGCCTCCACGTTGTAGACTGACTCGTCTGGGAGATCATCCCTGAGTGGAGAGAGTCTTCAGGCAACGGATGCTCTGCGAGAAAGTCTGCCAGAGCTTGACCTTTGATTGCTTTTTGTGGTACATACCTAATATCAAATTGTGACAGGAGGATAGACCATTTTGCCAGTCGGGCATTGAGGGAACCTGCTTTTGTGACAAGGACCTTCAGGAGATTGATCCTCGAGATCAGGTATACTGTGTTGGACAGCAGATAGTGACGTAGCTTTTGTACAGCAAACATCACTGCAAGACATTCTTTTTCGACTGGAGAGTAGCGATGCTCTGCACCTACCAGCATGCGGCTGAGATAGTATAGAGCAGCTTCTTTTCCCTCATGATTTCCTTGTGCAAGTAGAGCTCCCAAAGAGTGGTCAAGGGCTCTTGTGTACAAGATAAATGGTGTTTCCAGTTGTGGGGGCAGCCAGTACTGGAGGTTTGGTCAGGTATGACTTGATGTCTTGGAACGCAGTTTCGCATTCAGCATCCTAGACAAAAGTCCACGCCCTTTTTCATTAGGCGGGAGAATGGACGGCATTTCCCTGACAGGTTGGAGATGAACCGTCGAATGTATGCCAATCTTCCTTGAAGCCCTTTTAACTGTCTCAGGGTTTTTGGGGATGCCATTTCTAGGATAGCCTTGACTTTGATAGGGTCAAGCTCTATTCCCGCTTTCCGAACTACGAATCCGAGGAACTTACCCGATGATACACCGAAGAAGCATTTTAGGGGATTCATTCGCAGTTTGTGCCTGCGTAGTCGGAGGAAGACTTCTCGAAGATCTTTGAGATGGTCTTCTTTCTTTTTGCTTTTGACGGCGAGGTCATCAACGTAGCATTCGACCGTCTTATGCTGCATATCTTGGAATATCTTCATCATAGCCCTCTGATATGTCGCACCAGCATTTTTCAGACCAAATGGCATTACAGTGAAACAATACACGCCAAATGGGGTCCGAAATGATGTGTGTCTTTCATCTTCAGGATGCATTTTTATCTGATTGTACCCAGAGAAACCATCCATGAATGTCATCCGCTCGAATCCACAGGTGTTGTCGATCATCACCTCCGGTATGGGGAGCGGAAATTCATCTTTAGGACATGCATTGTTCAGGTCTCTATAATCAATACAGACCCTAATCTGCCCATTTTCTTTGTCACTGGGACGATGTTGGCCAACCATTCAGGATGCTGTTCCTCGCGGATGAAGCCAACGTTTTTGAGTTTCTCTGAACTTCTTGTTCAATTTTGTCCATTATGTCAGGGACGAAATCTTCTTTGGCCTTGTTTGACAGGCTTGATATCTTTTTGTAGATTGAGTTTGTGAACTGCTATTTTGGGGTCTAACAGGCATTTCAGCGTAAGACCATGCAAAACAATCAACAAACTCACGAAGAAAAGCGATATACTCGGGTAACTCATCATCCTTTATATTCTTGCTTATGAATACAGGACGTGGGCTATCTGGCGTTCCCAAGTCTATCTTTTGAACAGAATCTTCTGTTGGAAGACTTGAAGGTGGTTCCTCCATCAATATTTTCGGAGGCTTCCAACTCAACAAGACCTTCCGGAGTTTCAAAGGTATTCTCAGACCAAGGCTGTGCTTCTGACCATGGGTCTTCTTGATCGGCACTCTTCTCAAGACTTGCTATGAGATGGTCCCAATCACCTGTTGAAACTGGATCGAAGTATGGCACTTCTTTTGGAGATGATGGTTCTTCTGGACCAGAAGACTGTGCATCTGTATCATCGGACAATTTCTCTCTTCATCATCAGAGAAATCGTACCAATTGGAGGAGCTTCCTGGATCCTTGACGGGTAACTCTTCAAAGAGATATCCAGGGAGATCAATATCTTTCACAGACACGAGATGTTGAGGCTTCGTCGGCCAGACGACTTTGTAGCCTTTGGGTCAACTGTCTCATGGGAGCATCAGGGTCGTAGCCCAGTCCGTATGAAGACTTTTCTCTATATGACGATAGAGTTTCCAATCCTCCTGCTGGCCTTTTGTCAGGGTGGGCTCCAATGGTACGAGGATACCGTGGCCACCTCCCAAGCCGATTGGATTTCGAGCGTCATAGCCCATTTTCTTCATGATAGCTTGCGCCATTGGACTATACAAGGATAGTTGTGGCATACCTTCGTTTTGGAAAGGCTCAAGCGAAGAGTTTGATGAAGAAGTCGCCGACCTGTGGAAAAAGATCGGCTTTTTTTTTTTGGTGAGGTTGTCGGAACAACGAAGGAAGCTGATGCTGGATCGTCTATGCCAGCAGGTGCCTCCAATGGAGTGAGAGCAGGTTGAGCTTGCTGAGTATCAGCTTGGCTTGACGACGTGTCGTCTTCTGTCTCTGAATCCGAATCTGTGTCTTGCATAATAGACACAAAGGAGATGACAAACTTGCCCCCAGGCTTTTGTTTGGTCTTCTTTGCCTTGGTAGTGATCACCAGCGGCTTTGAAGACTTGAGGGAGACAACAAAAGGAGATTGGTTGATCTCCTTGGTTTTGCCGGATGGTTGATTTTCTTCCGGTGATTGCTGAGGAGCCTTGCCTTTATCTTTCTGGAGACTTTCGGCAAAGGATGCTATTTCTTTCTCCTTTTCTTCGTTTTCATCTTTGTACATCTGCGAGTCTGCAAAATGGACTTCTTTGCCTTTGAAAGGCTTTTTGTCCAAAAACCCGATGTACCAAGCCGTCGTCGCCCAACAAACTTGATGCACTGATGAAGAGTTGAAGGAACAACACCACTCTCGTGTATCCAGGGGCGTCCGAGAAGGATGTTGTAGCATGAGGGGGTCTTTATTGCATATACAGTGACTTCAGAGATAAGATCACCGATTTGCAACTTGAACCTAATCTTGCCGATAGGCCTCTGAGCGCTTCCATCGTATCCAAAGATAGACACGGATGTGTGACTCAGCTTGCTAGGCGGGATGCCCAGCTCTTCGAGTGCCGAAGTAGAGATGAGGTTGAGGGCAGAACCCGGATCGATCTGTACTCTGTGTATCGGCATCTCTTTGATGTACCCTGTAAAGTATAAGGGCCGGTTGTGCTTTGTTTCGCCTAGTAGGAGGTCTTCCTTAGTGAAGGCGATAGTTGCACTTGCTGCTTTTTGAACTGAGAGGCAATCATTGCAAGATCCCTCAGTCTTCTTCTTTTCTCCTTTTGAGGAGGTATTTGATTTTTTAACCCTATAGTCCATTTCAATTTGTAGGACTTGTGGGGCATGCTTGTCGACATCCACATTCAGTCTTTGCAGTTCTGAAATGAGACTATCACGAGTTTGGGGAGACATTCGTAATAAGTCTAGGATGTGCAGACGTGCAGGTATGTGTCTAAAGTGCTCAATCAAGTCATACTTGAAAGCCTCCTTAGGGCCTGCATTTTCATTAATGTTGCCACTTGGGGCGCTTACATTCTGTCCCGAAGGATTTACATAAGAAGAAGAAGTTAGATTGTAGTTTTTGTGGTAATCCCGGCCAGAGCGGGTACCTTTACCAACTTCGAGAGCTTCTGGAGACGGTTCTTCATTCGGAAGTCCACCCTCGGGATTGAGGGGCTGATCCTTTTCATTTGCTGAAGATGCTTCCGTGTCAACATTACCATCCTCAGTGATTGCATTGCATGGAGCATTTTCCGGGAACAAGTCCTGAACAGCGTCCAGCAATTTGTCTTCTTTGTTTACAATTTCATCGGTCCAGACATCACCCATGAGGTTGGGCATCTGGGACCAGTTGACTGGGTAGACTTCATCGGTAGAGACGTCTTCAAGGTAGTCAGCCAGAAGAGGTCTGTACTCTGATGTGACAGTCTCAGAAGACGAAGGTTGAGAAGATGCCATCTCCGAGGTAGTAATATCAGAGGATATACTACTGATGATGTAGTATGGGAGTTTGTGGCCTCGGCAGATGAAGCTCCAGAGGCGCTGTCGTCTCGAACTATCGCATTGCAAGCAATAGGAAACGTCTCCGGAACGGATTGTTGGGAGTCAGATTCATCCTCTGATGTAAGGGGATCATCCACCCAGCAGTTTTCTTCATTTTCAGGAGTTACTGGAGGGGACTCCTGTAGATTTTTCCGGGACCACCGGTTCTGGATTGCGATGAAGCTGATTGATGTGATCTTGTCCTTGCTCTATGGCAAGACGCTGCAAGATCCTTGCATATTCTTCGAGATCAGGCATAGGAGCCAGATCTTCTTCTTCATCTACTCCTTGTAGTTCCTCCTGATCGGGTTCTACCGGAGCATTGGCAGGTGCTGTGTCAACAGCATTTTCCTGAACAACCTCTTGGTCTCCTTCATCATCAGACCAAGATCCCTGTGGTTGTAAAAGGGTTACCAGATCACCGGCATGAGGTGGGATTCGGGGATCCATTCCTCGTCGGAGAGGTATTCTCCTGTTTCGAGGGATTCCTCCCATTCATCGGTGTCACTGGCGGTGTCACACTGGACTCGTACCCATCCATGGGGAATCCAACTACTGAATTGCAAGAGTATGATGCCCCCTGCATGTCTTCAGTCTTTAGTAGTGATGGCATGAAATCACGAAGGGTGAATTTCCTTGCCGGCCTCGAAGTCTCGGAAGAGACTTTTCTGCTGCCCCCAGTGAAGGGGTAGGGGAAGTTTCTGTCTTTTCAGGAACTTCTTGTTTTGGTTGAGCTTTCTCCTGCTGTTTAAGCTTGCGGAGTTGTCTCCTGGCTTGCCTTCGCTGTCGAGCGGTCGGCTTTGTTTTGACGATCTCCCAGTTTTCATCTTCCAGGAGATCGGGATGTACCCATATGGGCTGTCCATCTGGTGTTGGGCACGGGACTAGCTCTTGGGATGTTTGAGCCATTTTTATCACCTTGAAGGAAGTAGTGACCTTCTTCTTTGGTGACTTTTGTGTTTGTCCATATGACACCATGTTGACGGAGGCAGACCCATAGTTTTTGTCAAAGGTGATGACTCCGTTTTTCCACATCTCGTTGATCTTTTCTCTCACAACGAAGCATTGGTTGAGAGGATGCGAGATCATCTGGTGGTATGGACAGTACCGGGGATCGTTGGTTTTGCCAACATCTCCTGGTCTTTTGGGTTCAGGCAGGGTGAGCTTCCCGTTTGCCAAGAGAGCCTCGAAGATTTCTTCGACATCTTCATCGAACGGGTATTTCTTTTCTACTCGTTCTTTGAAGGCATCAGAGAGTTCAGGTCTCTTACCTGCACCTTTGTTTTCAGCTTTCTTTGGTGGCTGCGGAGCTGACTTGGTTTGCACATTGAGAACCTCCTTTTTCTTTTGCTTCGAGGTTGCAATGGCGGTCGGCTCCTTCTTTGATGATTTCTGACTGCTGAGGTCTTTGATCACCGTCTCAGCCTCCATTGATGCTTCTAGGAGTTCTCCCAGATTCTTTGATTTGTTGCCCGATAATCATGGAGCGTATCTTTGCTCTCATGTTGTTACGGCAGATGTCGACCAGCGACGCTTGTGGCAGTACGTCTGAACATTTGTACGCCATTGCCTTCCACTTGTGAATGTAGTCGTATGTCGACTCATTCTCTCCCTGTTTTAGGCTGCAGAGTTGAGCCATAGTCACAGGATGATCCTCACCTTTGAAGTGAGTTAGGAAGCGTGTCTCCATCATGGCCCAGTTTTGGATAGAGTCCTCCTGAAGAGTGGAGTACCAATCAAAGGCCGTACCTTTTAGGGTACTTGCGAAGAGACGGATCTTGAGGGCGTCTTGATCCGCGATGGCTCCCGTCAGGATCTTGAAATGGATGACATGTTGTCTGGCCGAGCCCTTCCCCGTATATGTTTGGAGAGTGGGCTGTTTGAATTTGGTAGGAAACGGTACCGAGTCCATCCATAAGGGATATGGTGGCTTGATTCCGTGTTCCTTTAGTGAATCCTCTTCCTTTGCTTTGGCGCGAGGATATCGTCAACGTCCTTTTGGTAAGGGCGCGTGACTCATTTACCTCCTCCTCGTGGTGACTTGGAGGAGCTTCATTATTTGGTGGACGTTGGAGGGTAAGAAGTAAGTTCTCCATGAGAGCTTCTATCCTGCTGCTGTCCTGCTCCAGCTGCTGGATGCGTGCGGCTACGTCATCTTGCGGCGGAGGCTGCTCAGCATTTGTGACTAAGACGTTCATCTTTCGAGAGTCGAATGAGGATATCGTCTTGGTGACTGAGCTGGAGCTCATTCTTTTGGATGAAGAGCTCGAAGAGTGATTGCTCCGGTGTCCTTGACTTGAAGGAGTGGGAGAATCTTCTCTATGTCTTCGCGCCCGGGAGACGCTGCGAGTCACCGGTCGCTTGACATGGATTTTTGTTGCTGACTTCTGGCGCCTTCTGGTTTTGCCAACCATATGGACAGTAGCAACTTGGTTGGGTGCTTCTTTTTCGACCCATTTTTGAGAGACCTGGAGCGTGGAGTGCTGGGCTCTTTGCTTCTCTAGTCTCTTTTGCCGATACGCCGCGCGGCGACGCATACGACGAGCGATTTGAGCTTCAGTTAGCTCGGGCTGTGCTCTAGCCACGAAGGAGGTGGTCCCTCGCGCGCAGCAGCCGAGCTTGTCTTCTTTGTAATTTGGCAAGGACAGGATCTGGATGCGGTCCTTAGCCTGTCGCAGCGAAGCTTTAAATTTGGCGAGCTCGCCCCTGTTGAGATGAAGGGCCGAGTTGCAGGAATACAGGCCTTGACAGGTTCTCGCTGAGGCCTGATGATGCACGACTTGATCTGGGCTTATAGGAATAAGCCGGCTCGTGCTGGGTGGATTTTGTTTGGTGGAGGGCTGGTTTCTCCTCTTTCGTGTACGAGAGAGGGTAGAACCGGTTCTCCTTGAGCGGGGCCAGGTATGCTGGCCTTGCAGATCTTTGGGACCTTCTTTGTTTTGGAGAAGGTCTTGGAGACCAAGTCTTCTTGAGGTAGACCTGGTTTCTTGCAGGCTGAGGTTTCGCGGGTTGTCGCGGGCTTCAGTCTTCTTGGCGGTTGCCCTTGGTGTCACGGTAGTGACGCGCCCAGGGGCGGTTCTCTGCTTCTTGGCAGGAGTTGTTTCTTCTGCGGGAAGTGGGAAAGGTCCCAGCGACCCGAAGACGATGGACCGGGGAGAGGAGGTCGACCCGGTGTCTGTGTGTGTTACCGAAGGAAGTGACACTTCGGCCGCTGGCGAGGCGCTTAGGAGCGCATTTGTTTTGCTTCTCTTGAAGCATCAGCTGGTACTTGTTCTCGTCGAAGGTGATTGTCAGCGAAGCTGCCATGTTAGTTTTTGAAAAACCTTTCTGAAACAAGACCGGATCCATTAGTAATCACAAGAATGTGGTGATCATAAATGGAAATAAACTATGGTTTTTTCTTTTCAATTTGCTCGAGGGGACAAGGCCCGGCCCAAGCAAGATGAAGAAGGCAAAAAGCCATAGAGTATACAATTGTTCTAAACGCGAGTATGAAAGGCTCAGAGTGAGCGTTCCAGTGACTGCTAGAAGCAATTGTGAACCTTAATTCAGATTACCGAGGAGCGAGGCTCACTCGAGGTAAAATGATATAAGGTTGGAGTACAAATGTGTCGGTCGCGAATACAGTAGACCCAAGAAGGCGGCGTACTAGCACCGCTAGGCACAGATGTTGTAAATCGCATCCTTGAAATGGACACGAGATGGGATTTTTTGAAAGGTCAAGGTGGGTTCATATAAAAGAGAGCAAATGGCACTCCGATCCGAACAACGTGCTCAACATTTCTGCGAGCACAGAGTCCGAAAGGGAAATAACCAGAATTTCTCGAATCTGGACCCAACAATGACGGAAGTTTTTTTTTTTTTTTTTAGAAAAGTCAGGATCAGATTCATCAAAGAGAGCAAATGACGTTCCAACCCAAACACGTGCTCAACATTTCTGCGAGCACAGTAATCCGAGGAGGAAGAGGTCAAGATTTCTCGACTTTGAACCCAAACGTGACAGAAGTTTTTTTTTTTTGAAGATTTTTTTGAAAGTCAGTATCGGATTCATCAAAGAGAGCAAATGATGTTCCAATCAAACACGTGCTCAACATTTCTGCGAGCACAGACGTGACAGAAGAGATTTTTTTTTTTTTGAACAAAAAATCGACGAATTTTTTTTTGAAAGTCAGTATCGGATTCATCAAAGAGAGCAAATGATGTTCCAATTCAAACACGTGCTCAACATTTCTGCGAGCACAGAGTCTGAAAAGGAAGAGATCAAGATTTCTCAAATTTGAACCAAAAATCGACGAAAATTTTTTTTTTTTTTTAGGGTTTGAGAATACATCGAGTTCTCACGATTCGTTCTTATGAAACCAATGTTGATAGATCAGCCCCCAGGTAAGGGTAGGATTACTTAATGAACCCGTTTGGAGGACCCTTACCTAGAACAGCCTAGCTGTCTCCAAACTCTGGACAAGGCTTTTCTTAGGTCAACCTCGATTAAAGAACGCAATCGGTAAAACTTTCGTGTTCTCAAATGAAATCCCCGTTTTTTTTTTTTTTTATGGACTCATCAGAGAGAGCGAATGGTCCGTTCCCAGTCTGAACAGGGGCTCAAACAATTTCTGCGAGCCCTAAGTCAGAAAGGAAAAGAAAACCAAAAATTTCTCAAATTTGGATCCAAAAGAAAGAGAGATTTTTTTTGAAAACCTGACAAGTTTTGAAATCAGATTTTTTTGGAACTCACCAGCGAGAGCGAATGGCCCGTTCCCGTCTGAACAGGGGCTCAAACAATTTCTGCGAGCCCTAAGTCAGAAAGGAAAAGAAAA
>QPKB01000706.1:0-21896 GCA_003546025.1 Camphora micrantha
GTAGATGTACCCGGTACCTATGCACCAAGTGCAGCATCAGACACGACGGTCGGCAGGCAGATATAAATATAAAACATCAAAATATGTAGTAGAAACGAATCAGAATAGACGATAGACAAGATCATAAAAACATGCATAGCATCCTGATCGTAAGAAGTGCATAGCATACGAATCAAAATCAAACTAACATAAACATCTAGCAAGATAGGCAGTCCACATATGCTAATTACCACGGGATAGTGTCATTGCCCTCCCTACTCCCATTGAGTTGTGGTGGAGATATCAAGGCACAGGATATACCTGGCAACAAGGCACAGGATTAAAGCCTGGCAACAAGGCACGAGTAGTAACTCGGCAACAAGGCACGAGTAGTAACTCGGCAACAAGGCACGGTAATGACCCGGCAAACAAGCAAGATCCATCAACAAGTAAAAGGTCGTACTGCGCAGACGTTCATCAAGGTCCTCACACAGATGGTGCCCATCTGTGTTGGGCGAAAATACACCTGAGTGGTGCCTGACACAAAGATCCCTAGACAAACAATAGTGAGGGGCTAGGCTTTCTTGCGTGAACAAGATTCATTAACAAAAGAGAGACTACTTCGCATTATCAAATCAAGATCAAGGACCAAACAAGCAAGCTTTCTTTCCAACATCTACCATAAGTAGTCCTCGTCAAGCTTTTACAATCAAAGCCACCTAGCCTTCAACACTTCCATCAATAATCAAAACAAGCGGAACATCAAAAATCAAGGATCCTAAAGTTCAACACCTAGGTTCATTCAAATAATCCCAAAACAAAACAAAAGCAAGCGAAGCTAAGGAACATGAACATAGCTGTAGACAAGTACCAGACGGTACAATTTGGAGTCAGAAGCGATAGACAATCCATCTAGGTACCATGTTAAACCCGAGGCATCGTACAACTATATACTCAGTCAACAAAGGGAAGTAGGATTCGCGATACCCAAACAGACAATCTCCGTGCATAGATATAAAGGGGGTATCCCGTTGTCCCGTACCATTCAAGATTGAGATAGGTTGTAACCCGACACACCCGGATTAACCGTGAAAGACGTCGGCTCAAAACATCCTTCACTTATAGTCAATGAGTCCAAAAAAGGGTAGCCAAGGTTCCACCTAAGTCCATCCAAGATGGGGTCTAAAAGGCCCTTTCCAAAAGGTGCCACAGTTCATTCGGTCGATCCAGCCCTTGGCCGATCGACATCCCACATAGAGTACCCGGTCGACCCGACCCAGTCCGGTCGACCGAAAGTTGTAAACAAATGATGTGCATATATTTCTCGCATCAGGCTCCAGAGAGCCCTGACTGTGTGTGTCGGTCGACCCGATCCCCTTGGCCGGTCGACCGCAATACACTACAGTTACAAAACCTCAGTTCTGTAACTAAGTGAAATGGGTGGGAACCCCCTTTCCAAAATCCCTGAACAAAGTATCAGTCAATATGAAGAGCCTAGCCCTTCCATTCTAATCTGCAAAACAATAAAATAGGGCCTTGCCCTCTCCACATACATCCATACCCCCTCTCATCAAGTCCATCATCTAATATCCATCCAGCCAAATTAACCGACCAATTAAACAATTAAAGCATAATTATCATGTTTTCCCCAAAATCAAAGTATCAATTGAGCAAATGGTCATCTAAATCATCATCAATCATCAAATCAAATGAGAGACAAACATATCCAAGCATATATATAAATTCTACTTGCCTTTTGGTTGAAAAATGCTCAAATCCACAAAAGCCTAGCCTCCATAGCCCAACAAACCAAACCTAAGGGGTATAATAGCAAAATAAAACTAATTAAATATATAAAATCACTAGAGGGGAAGCTCTAAGCTACCAAACACATTTCTACACCCAACGTATAAAAACCAAACCTAGGGGAAGAAGAGCTTACCGAATAAATGGGTGGATGGAGCGGTGGTTTGCAAATTGAAGAAGAAATGCTTGCGGGGTCCACGCGGAGATGATGGAGATCCATCCGGAGGTTGTGGGCCAAGCTTGATTAGTGGGCCACCTAGTTAGTGATGATGGGACTCTTTGGTGGTCCATTGGCAAGAAGGTGAAGAAGACCACAATGAAAGAAGGAAAGGCAGAATGAGAGAGAATGAGAGAGAATAGAGAGAATGGAATGGTGAGATGGGTTGGGGAAAAGTCAACTCAAATTGACAGTGAGTGGAGTGAGAAAGAAGGAAATGAAAGAAAAGATAAAGAGAGAGTGATATGGGTGAGATGGGTGAGATGAATGAGAGGGGGGGGGGGGGTTTTTACTCACGTGGGCAGTGAGTGAAGATAGAGAGAGAAAACAGAGAGGGAAGAAGAGAGAAACAGGGAAGAGAGGAGAAAGGAAAATGGGGGAAGAAGAGAGAGAGATGGGGCGGGCTGGTTCGCCGGAGATGGTGGTGGCCGGCGGTGATGTGCTGGTCGCCGACGGAGACGAGAGGCTTCGGACGATGGCAGCAGTGAGGTGCTGGGAAGAGGGAGAGAGATGGATGAGAGAAAGAAAAGAAAAGAAACAAAGAAGAAAGAGAAACAGAGAATGGGTGGAATGAGTGGTGCTGATCCATGTGGGCAGGGAGGTGACGTGGAGAGATGAAGGTGAGGTGAGGGAATGAAATAAAGGAGAAACAAGAAAGAAAACAGAGAAAGGGAAGAGAATGAATTAGAGAAATAGAGGTGAGAGAGATGTAAATGGGAGATGAGAGTGGAGAAAGAGAGATGTGGCCGTGATGGCGGCGAGGTCGGTCCAGCGACGGTGGCAGCACATCGTGAGGAGGGAGAACGAGAGAGAGTGAGAGAATGAGAAATGGGGGCTGCTGTTGTTGTTGTGTTGGAGTGAAAGAGGAGAAGGGGGGAGGGGTTTGACCTAATAAAGGAAAAGGGGGAAAGGAGGGAAATGGGATGGGGGGGCTTGCACGTGGGTTAAGGTGGGATGGGGCATCATGAATGAGGTGGGGTCCACATGGGATGAGATGGGAAATGGAGAATGGGGTTTGACTTTTGGGAATTAATAAAATAAGTTTAGGTGGGTTCGGGTCACGTCGGGTTTTGGGTCGGGTTCGAGGGTCCGGATCGAGATGCAACAAAAGGATAAAGTCCGGGAAATTAGGTAAATCTACCCGATGGTACCAAAATCTCGAAAAGTAGAAAATACTAAAAAGCCCTCGGAACTTTCCGGAAATAGCGACACACACCCCTACTGTACCCAAACGGGCTCGGATCTTAACCCAACTTCGCACGCGCGATCCTAATAATTTATCGGACCTGTTTGGCTTATAAACGAGCTTAATTAGCTAAAAGCACAATTAACTAGACTAATTACAACCTTGGAATTTCGGGATGTTACACTTTCCATTTCTTTCACTTTCTCAAAGCCTCCAACCTTTGGATAATGGGAATGAGATTCAGTATTTAAATCACAGTGGGGGTAAGAAGACAGGATAACAGAAATGAATTTGATCATCTTTTGATTTTTATAGATACGCTCAGATTTGGTGGTTTAGGGCTTAGGGTTTGGATTAGGATTTAGGGATTCGGGATTTGGAAATAGAAATTGGAGATTAAGCATTCAGATTTAGATATATAAAGTGATTATGAAGAATTATTCTAATTATGTGTTGACAGATAAAGATGCAGTAGTCTACACAGTACATAGAAATTGGCAACGAGGAGCTCAATTTACAACCGGCGCACAGATATTTCGAAGAGAGAGGAAGTGATGTGTTGCCCGCAACGTTTTTCTTTTCTTCTTTTTTTACCAAACTAAAGTTTTATGTTTGTGGGGCTATCTTTAATATATGTGGAGCGATAAGTTTAACATAGGAGCATGCTCCAAGAGCTCATTCAACTCTGTGAGGATTTCAATTCCGACCTGGGGCGATTGCACCAGATCATGCCTCAAATCTATCCAATGGCCCTGCCCAAGGTCCTAACTTTGAGGTAATTTTGTAAAAAAAAAAAAATAAAAAATTTATGACCTGGGGCGACCGCCCCAGGTCACAACCACTTGGGTCCGCCCTTGATCAGAACCATTGAAAAACATCTTCGCCCCTAAGCAAGGTTATTGTCAATCACGATATGATAAACAGAATTAATGAGAAAAAAAGAAGTAAAAATACAAATAATTAACATGATCGATCGAGAATATATAATGTCACCAAAAGATTGGAAGGCTTGAAATTTATAGACTAGAAAAAAAAAAAAACAATTGTATATCGATCAAATCTAACTCATAAGGAATAAAGAACACAATTTAATCAAAGTAAAAATCACCCTATAATTCAAAGAAGGAAATAAAGAATCTTATTAATAGATATCTTTATCAATAAAACCCATAATAAAAATCATATCCGAAACAGGTTAATTTTAAAAGCCCACTCTTTCTCTTTAAACCTGTACATCTATAAGTAAACCAAATAACCAGAAAGCAGCACTCCCAATTAATTAGTCAATAAAACATTTGGCTATGGATCAAATGACAAAATCTAGTATATAAGAAGAATACAAATCATTATAACCTTAATTGAAAACTTGATTATAAATCTAAATCTAAAAGTCACCTAAAAAACAACTAAATCTCAAAAACTATGATGATAAAATGAGTATAATTTTGTAAAAGGCACCAGGGAAGCGTGGCGAGACGTTCCGCCATTTTCCTAACCGTCAGGTTGAAATTTTGAGGGTCATCAAATCGAGTGATAATGATGATGATGACCACATTGGGTCATGTGCGCCCAAATTTCAATGTTTTTCCTTCTGTAAAGTTGAACCAATGAATTTTCTTAGGTGTGTGATATTTTGTGTTTTTATTATGATTTTCTAGAGAATTATTCCTAAAAAAGACCACCTGCGTAAGGATAGGCATCATGAATTAAAGTCAGGATATGGCAAACAAAATCAACGGAAAAAAGGAAAGATAAAAAAGAAGAAAATATAATTAACATGATCAAAAAATCATATAGCACTGTCAAAAGAAAGCAAAACATAATAGAGGTGACTTCTTTAGAAGGAAAAGTGGATGAAATGAGATACCTCTAACCAGAAAAAATAACACTCAACTTACACAAGGATGGAGCCCCTTGTCACATATGATCTTCTGAATTTCATGCATTAATTTATATTAGGGCACATGAAGTTGAGCAGCAACAACAGTAACAAGAAGTGGTAACCATGTAGTCAATCCCACGTTGACTCTCAAATTGTTTTGATCTAAACTTTAAGTAGTGCCATTGTGAAGAGCATTTACAAGAAGACTAGGTCATCATCTTGAATTCTTCCTTGGGAGGGACACAGCGTGGAGGAGATTTTTTGGGAGGGACACATAAAAAATAAATGTAGTTTTCATATTAAAAAGGAGTTTTTCTAAAAATTTTGGAGGGTCCATATGTTAAAACTATTTAAATTATGAAAAGTTAAAAGGGCTCTTTTGAAATTTTGGGGGGGCCATGGCCCTTGCCGGCCCCTCTAGTACAGCAACTGCACTCAGCCAGTCCGGACTCCTATCCTTGTGATCCAAAAACAGCAAAGAAATGGTGGAAATTTAAATTATTCTTGTGGTTAAGAAGTTTAGTTATGAGCCAGAGGTCCCGACTTCGAACCGTTTAAGGCCTCACCCAATACACTAGGTGGCGTTGTCTATCCAGAGTTTTACCACTGATCAACCACAACGGGATATGCGGGTTCATCGTTATAAAAAAAAAAAAATTACAGCACATGAGGCCAATTATAATTTCAAACAGTTTTACCTCTAAATTACCCCAACCTAGAAGACGGCAGCTTGACAGTCGAGAGACTTTACCTCCTAGAAAAGGAGGTACCTTCTGTTTTAAACATAATTTCAAACATATGAAAAACAATACCAAACATCATCCCATTATATATATATATATATATGATTTTTTTTACAAACCACTTCTAAAAAATGTGATGATTCTTTTTAAGGTAAAAAAATTCTTCATTTCTCACTCATATTCCAAAAACTTCTATTTTCTGCTGAAAAGATAGAAAAGATGACAAAATCAACGGCATATATAAATCCATAAATGATGAAAGAAATTCATATCTACACCTAAATCATAACCCTACAAGAAAGCAAAATATAAAGGAAACCATATATATATCTACAAAGAGCTGACTTATTAAGATGGAAAAGAGGATGAAAATAGACAATTCTAAGCAGGAAAGAGAAGAACACTCTACACAGGCAAAGACGATATCAAGGAGCCCCTGGCTTCAAAACTAAATCTAACTTGCTCTGTATATCTTATTAAGATAGAAAAAAGGATGAAAAGAGACAATTTTAACTAAAAAAAAACACTCTACTCAGGCAAAGATGATGATATATCAAGGAGCCTCTAGCACTATTTATCTTATTAAGATGGAAAAGAGGAGGAAAAGAGACTTCTAACCAGAAGAATTATGGAAAGCACCCTACTTAGGCAAAGATGATAGATACCAAGTAGCCCCTTGCCTCAAAACTAGCATAACTTGCTCTATATATAGGCTCGTTATCTGCTTGCCTCCATCTGCCCACGTGCATCACGTTTGAAGGTTAAAAACATTGGGACCGATCCTTGGACCGGTCCCAATGTTTGGGACCACAGGTAGCAGGCCTCTTGAAGGTCACAATCGATTCAAAGCCAGCTATAAGCAGGTTCCTTTTTATCATGACCAATGGATCAAGATCATTTTATTTGAAGCGTACGATTGAACCCAACGTCTTCATGTGACGCGGTTAACACTTGATCTTTATCACATGAAGATGGGTTCACAATCCTACAATGGGAAGCATTCCTATTAAAGTCAAAATTGGTAATATCTCTTTTCTAGGTTCGGGACATCCATTTAAAGCAACACAAATGTTTCATCGGTGGGCTCCATTGATCCTGATGTGCTTGTACACATGGGCAGACCCACGTGATGAGCACCTGGGTGCGGCTCCAAAATTTTCCAAAAAATTTATAATGGACTCCGAGACATGCTCAAGAGACTGGCCCACCCCCAAAATGTTTTCTACTTCTGTCCATAAATTAACTAAAAACAGTAGTTCCACCTGTTGGCCCTCTCATATCCGACCTATGTATGTTGCAAACTTATTTGGAAAGTGTTTTTCCAATCTAACTAAGACACTTGTTGAAATAAATAATATAATAAAATTAAAAAAATAGGGTCATACAAGCATTAAACGTTTAAAAACTAAGAAAGACTTTAAGGGAGTCTTGAGAGATGAAGTGCGATGACACTTGGAAAGTGTCTCCTTATTGAAATGACAAGTGCTTTAGAGTCAAAAATCAAATAGGAATGCCTAAGAACCCATGAGACCAATACCGCAATCCAACGTCACAGCCCTATTAGTATGGAGAACTCCATCTGAATCGACTCCAATGTTGGGTCAATCGCTTTTGATAAGAATAAAATATATATATATATATATATATAAAAATTATGTTGATAACCTTTTTATAAAAAAGTCGATCGAACAGTTGGATTAATTCTGATTCTCGATATCATCTACATTTGAAGACCTTTATTTTGTAGTCTCCACTATAATGTTCCACTCTTTTTGTCAATATATGTTCAAGTCTAATGAAAAGCTCATTGCTGCTCAAAGCTCTAGTAAAAACCATATAAGAATGAAGAGGGTGTTTTGGATGCTTTGCACGTAGCCCCATTATGCAGTATTAGTTATTCAATCTCATTTATCAAATTAAAAGGCCTTTCACGTATAAAATTATAAAAATTGAGTTTTAACTACTTATTTTTTTATTCTTTTTTAAAATGCAATACATTTTCTCTTTCACTATTTGTTAATGTGGGAAAAAGTCTAGCAAAGTCTAGAAAAATTTAGCCACATCCAAACAAAATTCTTGGGTCCGCCACTGCTTGTACATTGACAATTTGGCTTCATCCTCGAGCCTGAGGCTATTACTCTAGAAATATTATGAGTTATGCAAGTTTATTAAAAATTTAAATTAAAGATCCAAGCATATATATAAGATTTTGCCTCATATCTCACTTGCAAGTATAGTTACAAACGGGTATCCGATTTTTCGATTACCCGAAAATTCCGACTCGAAGAAACCCGAGCATGTAATCTATTTTAGGTTCCGATTCATTAATAGGTCCAAGGTTAGAACTCAATTTAGGTTTTGATTGTTAAACGGGTCTGATTCTAGGTCGATATAGGTTCCGACTCATGGACCCAAGACCCACCCGCAATATGAGTCTTTGATATTGTAAATCGTATCTTAAAATAAGTAAAATTTTGGACATTTTTATGTATAGTGCTGGAAGAAGTAAACTTAATGCACTATTATAAGTGGATGATATACCTGTTTTAAGTAAAAATGAAAAAAATAAAGAAAAGTTAGAACTAGTTTTAAAACAAGATTCAATCCACTAAGTAGATACGATCTTAGAACCGAATCCGGAATTTTCTAACGAAACTGGATTAAAAACCAATAAAATAAGTTCTGACTTCAAATCGAAACTGTTATTTAAAAATGAATTGAAATTTATATCAAATATGGTTCTAACCCGTAACCGTTGCATTTACAACCCTACTTGCAGGGATTTGATCCCACTACCTAATCACAATAGGACCAAGCCAAGGCGTCGTGGGTGGTCTCCAATTTTATGAGTCCAATTGAAATGGGCGTAGCTAGGCCAAAAGTGACTCACGTTATTTCAAAATTCATGAGTCCTGATCACCTATCGTTTCTAACGCATGCATGCTCATTGTAAATCAATCAATCATGATGAGCCACGTTATAAAAAATCGAGTGATGTTGCTCCTTATCCGTTCCACGTTGGTTTTGGATGACGCTAGGTTCTGAATGGATAAAATCACATTAATTTTAGATGACGTGGTTTACTATCATTGGTACAATCCCTGACACCAAATTCATTTACAACCGCCAAGAATCACATCGGCTCGTAATGAAAGACGACCAAATTTTAAACGTCCCCTTGCTTTTTCACACGTGGTTCCTCCACGGCCACTGCTGCTCTCTCAAAAAAGACGAATGCGATTTAGACCCATCGACGTTATCAATACTACTATAGAATGACACACTATATGCTGCTTTTGCATGTATGCATCTGTATCACACGTATAAGAGTAAGAATAAATTTACTCAACAGCATTCCGAGATGGAAAAGGGTTTAACTATTTAGAAAAATAAAATTAATTCTGATATTATAAATTAATAAAATTAAAACTTAAATGTTACTTGAAACCTTTTTATTTTTACCAAATGCCTTGTAAAGCAGCAGCTCTTAATGTACCATGCCATTTTTAAGATGTGTTCTTGCCGTATTTGGATATCATAGAAAATAACAAAGAGGTGAAAGAGGACTCATGTGTAAAATAGGAAAAAGAATCTTAAAGTACCAACCACTCACGGTGAGCATGTGATTCTTCACATGGGTTTTGGATAACTATATAATGTGACTAGTGAGACAAAATCACATTGGTTTTAGATGATGCGGCCAACCATGAACGATCCACCGTGGTGAACAGTGAATGCAACAATTCATATACATCCGCCAAGAATTCCATTTGGCTCGTAATGAGAGAGGGCTATATATTTTAAATGTGCTCTTGCTTTTTCCCCGCTTTTTAAAAACGAGGAATGTGATTTAGACGTATCTGTCCGTGATGGAGAACGACACAGGCCTGCTCCTCGGTATAAATGTAATGTTACATGCATGCATCAGTATCACACATTGTGGCTGGGCTACGCTGCAGCATGCCTGCACCATAGAATAGTACAGCAATTATGTCGCTCTAAAGTTAGAAGTGTAGTACATGGGTAAGATGGGGGTGGATTACGTCAAATCCGTCACCGATGAGTTATCTATGGGTTAACGGATTTGACATCTGTCACATTTCCGTTGCTATTAAAAACTAATTTGATTTGATCGTGGAGGACCGAATTAGATCGATTTTATTCGTTAAATCTAATGTTAAAGAAAATTTAAAAAGCACGCTCTTGAGGCTAGGGGTGAAATTTGGTCTAGAATTTCAATTGTTATACTTATATATAAAAGTGAATTACATTTTCACCCCTCAAGTTTTTTCTTCTTTTATATTTAGACCTCTTAACTCATATTTAGACCCCTTAAGTTTTTTTATTATTTATATTTAATGAAAACGGATCGAATTGGATTGAATCCGCGGATTGAGGGTGAAATCCGTTACCGATTTGTTTCTAACGGATTACAAGATTTTCGATCCGTCACCAATCCATTTACCTTCGGTTCAGTTAAAAATTCATATATCAGATCAGTTTTACGGATCGACAGATTTTTTGTGCAACCCTATTTAAAGGTGCCACACCTTAAACTTCTTTGAGTACGTTCCTTTATTTTAAGACCAATAAAACCATATGTAAGATTACTAAAATGGACATCATTCATAGTTTCATATCTCATCTAATTTCTCTCTACACTCCCCTACTCCTAGCCCCGCCGCCGCCCCAACCCAACCGCCACCGCGCCTCCGGCAGCACCGCTAGAGTGTGGAGAGGGAGGGGGAGAGGGCGGCGGCGGGTGGCAGGCAAAGGCGCCACGACAAGGAGAGAGAGAGAGAGAGAGAGAGAGAGAGGGACAGGGAGAGCTGGCGGCAAGCGACAGGGCGGCGGGCAGTGAGGGGGAGGGATAGGAATAGAGAGAGGTAGGGGAAATGGGGAAGTGTACAAAGAAAATGAGGATGGAGGAGTTTGGGTAATTTGGGAAAAAGGGTATGTAGAGAAAAATCCTGACAATCTTTTTATTTATTTTGGGTGTGTAGAGAGAAGGGATATTTTCCAAAGAGTTTTGTTGGCATTAGCAGTTCTCGCCTCTTTATTCAAGAAACCACACTAGCTGTTTTAGTCTTTTCCAATACTATCCTTGTCAATTTCCTAAAAAATCACATTCCAACCTTACCCCTTATAGACTCTGAGCCCACTCTATTGAACCCACATCTTATATCTAAGCAACAGAAAATCATTATCCTCATTACCTTTATGCTAGATTTCATCCCCTATGGAGTTTGGCCCACCAATTGACATGACCAATGTTCTCCTCTGAGTAGATGCATACTTCTCATCTCAGGTCCAGATCATGGAGTTAGGTTCACATGGAGTTAGGTTCACCTTATTGTGGACTCTTCACATAATACATGAAAATGGTTTCATTAGAATCTCACTTGATCGGAGCTTGACCCACTTAAATTTCACACATAAATCAAACATTAATCTCACAAGTTCATGATACTCTTCGTAGATTATACAAAATTTAAACCAATTAAAATTAATCACACCTTATTTTTATGAGCTCTTATCAAATTTCGTTCAATTAAAATTGGACCCCCTAAAAGCTCTTAACATAATTTAATAGTAGTCTAACAAGTTCATGACGCTCCTTAATAGGGCCCACTCATAAAAAAATGCAACCCAATCAAAATAAACCACACATCAAATCTCACTCAAATTGAGTAGGAACCACTAAGAATTCCCACATAATCTAATAGTGGGCTACAAACTCATTACTCTCCTCAGTAGGGCCCACTTCTAGACTCATTAAGGCATCATTTCATGCAGATTCGTGGACTTAATTAGGGCCAATTGCATTAGAGTTTCATGCTTTGTGCATATGAACATTAAATTGGAATTTCAGTCAAAATACCAATTTTGCATGAGTTTATGAAAAATGATGGTAGGTATTACTCTAGGATTCCGCCAATTGAGCTGTTAAGTTTTTAAACGTGCATTAATTTCGGGAACCATTGCGTAGGATCATTATGGCATCATAGTGCATTAAGTTAGGTCCCATGCATCACATGCATGAGTCCCATGTAATTAATTATTATTGAAATTTTATGTTTATCTTTGTAGGAAATTATCACAGAGATGGGACCCGCACTAGAGATACGACTTGGAAAAAGAAGAAAAGAAGAAGAAAAAATTAAGGGAGACAACACCCTCATTGGGCGTGGTCCGTGGATCCCCATGCATGCCCAGGGACGGTGGTTCCAGCCAAATTGTGGATCCACGCCCAGTGAGGGTGGGTTCCAGCCAAATTGTTGCAAAAGTTGAAACTTCCAAACAACGCTCTATCTCAAGGTTTCCAAGATTGAGAAGCTTCTCCCCTATCCCCAAAGATTTGAGATTCCAACGATAAGGGAAGCGGATCTAAAGAGATTTGAAATTGTGGATAAGAGTTCTAGATGAGGAATAAGATAGAGTCTCATATGGAAAGCTCTCCCAAGAAGATTTGAAAGAGTTCAAACCTGTGAAAATGGGGAAGGAAATCAACTCAAAAAGGGAAAGGAGGTAAAAATAAAATAAAAATAATAATAATAATAATAAAGAAAGAATAACCCCAAGAAGAGTTGGACATCCAACAGTGGGGCCCACTTCACCCCTTGGACGTCCCACATGGTCTCTCTCTCTCTCTCATCTCCACAAAATCTCAATTTTTGGAAAAGTTATCTCTGACACATGGAGATCTTTGAAGGATAGGAAGCCCACTATTGGAGGACGTCCTATGCCCTCTCTTAGGATAGGATGTCCCACTCCCCTCGTTTTCTCTTCTAGATCTAGGGTTCTAGTTCTAGTTTTCCACTTTTAATTTTAATTTTATTTTGTTTAAAGGTAGTCTCCCGCCTTGTCAAAGCATGACCTAATTTTAGGAAAATATTATACTAAAGATCATATTAATGAAAGACCAATTTCTCTTCTGTGCCATGTCTGGCTAAATTTGTGATTGAGGCTTGGGATAAAGTTGTAAGTTTTCTTTTCCTTTTTAATTAAACCATTCTCTGCTTGTTCATATTACTAATTTATTGATTAATAGGCTTGTCTTCATACCGATCAGTGCCTTCTATGCAATAATTCTTAAAAATAAAATCTTATCTTTAATCATTCATGCTTACGTTTGATAGGCAATGGTTAGGGCCGTGATTTCTTTGAAGGGTTATGCTTATGTTTGAAGAGTGATGCTTAGATGATTTTAATAACTTTATGAAGGGAAGGAGGTCTTTGGTTTTAATATTTTTTAGATTATCTAAATTAAGAGAAAAAGGGAACTTTAAAGTTAGATCATCCAGATCTTGATGCATTGATTTGGTCTAGGTCTGAAGCAATGAATTGGACAAGTTGAGTCTTCTTGATAAAAAAGGATTTGGATTACTTATTGGATATTTCTTGATCATTATCATTAGATTGGTAGGGTTATCTTATTATTGGCTTGCTTTTCTTTATACTTATTTGCTCTTCACAATTGCTAGTTCATCGTATAAAAAATCACTTTTCTTAGTTTGAAAGTTTGTCTTATTTCGCTTCTTGTGATCCGTATTTTTCACTGTCTCAACAAGACAACCGTGTGTACTTGCGGGCAATTAACATGCTGAAAATCTCACAATCATCCGTGATAGGCTTCATATGTCTTTTAATTAAAATCAAAATTAGAATTAATTGTAGATCACAATTTAATGATGTGACATGATTATTAGGACAATAATGATTTTGTGCTTTTTCAAGGTTAAAACTACCTGTAGGCACACAAAAAAATTCTTTAATTAAACACATCTCATTTCTCAAGGAAAAATACTCACTTTCATAAGGAAAATTGTTGTTTTACTGACTGATGGAATTGACTGGTCATGATGACAGAATTTCAACAGCCAAAGCACACAAAATGCCACCAGCCACTTTGACTCATCAAAAGCTGGCTGCTGGGCACACACCGTGGCTCCTGCCGCTCACCACTCAAAGCAGTAGCAGCTTGACGCTCCAAAGCCTTTCACTGGCCGACACATAATTATCACCCACGAGATGAGCTGTTACACTTCTGGTGACCGCTGAAACAGCAGGATAGCAGTCATATCCTCCATTAATTACACTTTTCGAAACTACCTCTACACTTCCATGATTTTTGACAGTTATCGCCTCATAACTACTATAAAAGGAACACTTGGGGGAGTGGGGTAGGCGGGCATCGCATCCAAAGCAAGAGTCCAGAAACTCTACCATTCTCCGTACAAAAGACTTACCTCTCCTCTCCTGTCAAGGCGAGTACTAGGCAGCAGTTAATTGCAAGATGTACTTGCTTGTTTTTTAAGTATGCGTCACTGTTAACTCTCCTTGTGTGATGGATTACAAAGGTTGATGAAAGAGACTACAAGGTGCCACGTTCCGGACCTAAGAATTCCTGATTAGGATGGTTTTTGAGGTGTGATACGCGTATTCTTATGAACTCGCATCTGTTCCGGACCAAGTCCAAATTCACGAAGGAAAAAACTCCACTTTGCAAGTGTGAGAATTACTCACAAACACATGTCATTGAACATTTATTTGCGGAAGCATGTATATCATTAATAACAAAGCCATGAGCAGTCTATTAATCTAACTGTTACATAATCATTAGTCTATAATAAAGCTAATGATTTAAACCTTCAAATGCATACTTAAACTATGTGCAAGATTAACTATCTAATTTCTAAGTCATAATTACCACACTTGTACGTACTCCAGCAGTCCAGCGGTTAAAGCTAACTATGAACCTTACCGATTAAATCTTTAGTCTGAAAGGTTATTAGCTATTCCCTTCGGTATCATGGATCCCTGTGACACCAAGTGTAGCACCATGAATACGACGATTCAACAAAATATATGAGCAATTAAGATATATCACATATCATATCAAATTTGAATTATTGACAGAAGATTAAATGATGTCAAATAATCGGAAACTAGGCACATTGTGAGTTTAAGAATAAATCATGCTTTATCGAATCACAAAACAATACTTACATTCTAGTTGGCTACTACCTTTGCTCAATCCTCCCTTAATAGAGAGCACGCATTTTGGGATGTTACCAGGGGCCCGGCCAAAGGTCCTCCTGGCTACCCGGGTTCTGGAGTTCCGGTGCTCCAGGCTGTTTACTGCAGTGACGTACACAAATCTAAACCAAGAGTCAACCCTGTCGAGTATCATCCGGTCGAAACTAAGTAGTGCCGACTCATTCAATTCAAGCAATAGGACTTGAGTAAGACTTTTACACTCAATTCGTTTCGATTTCACTCTATCATTCAATCAATCTAGTCATATTTACTCAGTCCGCTATTCACATCAATTCACGATACATTTATAGAACATTTGCAATAACACTTGAGACATAATACGAATAATGCATATAAGCAAATCTTGAGACATTTGAGGGCCATAATAAAGTCAATAACAATATGCAAATGCAATTCGATTAATAGGATCAAGAAGATTTACTGGCCAAATGTAATATAATTACCCGTCAACTCTAACCATCCATTTCGATGTAGTTTTAGGTAATTCGATGCACGTGCTACATTTTATTGGTGTCACAATGTGTGTGTGCGTGATGCACCGAAATCCCTAAACCAACACCCATGGAAAGGTGCTAGACAAACGGATAGGCACATGAGATACTCTCAGCCCAAAATTTCTCATGTGTTACAATTTCCATTGAACTTAATTATTTGGTTAAGGGTTCCATGTCTAGGGACCTACAAGGTCACTCATTTCTCAACCTAAGACCTTATTGGTTTAGTATTTGTGTCACAATCATCCTCAGGGATTGATTATAAGATTTCAGTCCATGGGTTCCAATCTAGGGTCCAAACTAGGATTAAAGTCTCTTTTTCCCAAAAGAGATAGGGCCCGGTTTAATTGTCCCCATATCAACTTTCTCTCCCAATCTCTGATCATTTGTAGATGTGTACTATTGGTTTCTATGTTCCAATAGCTTTCCAATGATATATGGAACTCAAAAATCGAACATGTGGATCAAAAGTTATGGCCATTTCAAAGTTAGTGTCTTTGGGCCCAACGGGCCGACCCGCTCGAGCGGCCCATGACCCGCTCGAGCGGACAGCACTGCTGTGACACGTATTTCGTGCAGAAATTGAGCCTAAATGCTCTGTTTTCCGGGGTCACTTCTTCCTACATGAACTCCATCCTTACAAGGCATGAATTTGGACCAAAATGAGTCTCCAAAGTGCTCACAAAACCCATGATCCATTAAATTAGATTCTACCTTAATTCATTACAAGAACCCATTTTTACATTATGAATCTAATTCAAAAGTAGAGGCTGAATTAACATTCAAGAGTATAACCATGTTCAATCAATGAATCAATAGCATGCATATATCTCAAATTGCTCATTTACTTGCATCTTTTTGGTGCCTTTCACTCTAATATTTTCCTTTGGCTCAAATCAAGCAAAAACCCCCAATTTCCAATCCCTACCAAAGAAACCATGCAAAGAGATTATGAGTATGCATGCATGGAATGGAGATCAGTCTTCTAGACTCAAATTACAATTCAAAATCGGAATGGGTTTGAGATTCTTACTTATTGACACCAGTGGAGAGTTATAGGAGTTCCTTGGAAAAAGCAAGCTATGGGGAGATGAAGAAGATGATGAGGAAGCTCATTCCTTGCTCCTAACTGCCATGCAATTCTTTTCTCTGGCTTGATTGAGGAAAAATGAAAGAAGGAAAGAAAAGAAGAAGAAGAGTCTTCACTGGAATAAAAGAAGAGAAAGAATCGGTTGAAATATGCTGAGTTGGTTTTTAAATGAAGTTTTTGGTTTGGGTTGCATGCAAATCCAGTTTTCTTAGGAACATTACAAAGTAAGGCTTTTTGGCTGGATTTTGGGCTGTAAATGGGTTGGACTGGGTCCGAATGGGTTGGGCCAAAACATGAAGATTAGTGCTAGCTAAATGAAATGCACCTAAAACCATTAAACTATATGAACACAAGTGTGGTCCAAAATTTCCAAAAAGGTAATAAGTTCTACCTAGTTGGATCAACACCTTACTCATCTACCTAATCCATCACAAAAACATCCAAAACAACCATTAGGCACCTAATCAAGATTAATTAGATATTAATCATCTATTAGCGGGTTCGGGGTCTTACACAAGGCAAATTTCTTCAACTTCTTAACGGGAACCAATATAAATAAAAGTGAAAGTGACTTTTTGAAGCACAATCAAATACACATGCATGTTATTTTCACTTTTTTCTGTAAAATTTTTAAGAATGAATAAAATCCCCCTCTTTTCACTTTTGGATGAAACACGACCCACTCTATCTAGCCCATTATCATATTTGGTGACTGGTCTACAATTTTAATACTTAAATAATTAAGATTTTTTAATCCTTATTAGCATTAGACATACAAAGAGCTTGAATCGTAGAAGATATTCTTTAGGGAAAGAGTTTAGTCTACTTAAAACTCTCGTATAATCTAGCAATGGTTTGCAAATTGGTTGCTACCCTCAATCGGAACCACTTATAAAAAAAGTTGATAATGAGATTTTACAATTACTTTAATTAACTCATAATATTAATATTTTGTTGATATTGTTGAGAACTTTTTCGAACCTTTTTTTAAATTTACTTCAGTATTACATGTTCGAGTTAATTAGACTTTTTTCGTTTTCTTTTTATAAAAATTAAACTTTTTCTATGATTAATAGAAAACATCTTCAAATTAAGTACATATTTTTGTTTGGCGTGGACCTTTATCGCTAAGCCCATGGGAGGAGAGTGTATACCACACAGTGTGGCGCGCCCATCTTTAAGTCATTAAATCCGAATTCCCCACTCTAGGGCCTAGCCCACCTATTATATGTCAAATCATTCATAATTTAACCCTCTACGAATATATAAGACATCCTCAAATTTTACCTCAATCTAAGTTTTTCCCTACTGTTGGGTTGGCCATTAAAACGAAATAGTACATCCATGCATGTGCTATTATTTCTACCTTAGCCAAATACTATTGCAGTTAAAGAGCTGTATCACCCATCAGAGCCAGACCATTTAATGCGATTCAATTTCCTATTTATTTTTCCTAATTTCAATCAAACTCTTATATGATCAATTTAAAGGTAGGTCCCACTTCAATTCAAGGTGCTAGGATTATATAAGAAAAACATTAATTTGATAGAGAGGTGAGAATCATGGGGGAGCTTCTGTAAGCATGAGAGAGGTCTCTTTCCTTAGATTCGCAACGTACTTATTTACCAAACCAACTGCTTTGAGCAATATCCAATTTTATGCAAACCATTGCATACATTTAGACATCTCACCGCATTAGCATATGGTATTTTGGACATTTCTTCAATTTCCTACGTAGTTGGCGATTGTCTGGCACTCAAGGTAAAGTGACATGTAGGTAGAGTGGGCACAGGATTGGCATTTTGCATATTGAATTTTCCGAGTACCTTTGAGATGTACTTCTTTTGTGAGAACCACAGATTTACAGCCTTTTTGTACCTCCTAGTTTCCATACCCAATGTTTCAGTGGGTCCGCATTTTTACTATTTAGGGAAAGAAGTCCTATAATGCACGGATACTTAAAACTAAATAACGTATTATTGTGTCGTACTATATCTCATACTCTACCTTTATATGTAAAATTGCATCACATATTTCAAGCCGTATCTGGGCTTCAAAAGAAAAGGCTATTATTACTTGTTTTCAAAACGCTTGGAAAGTTCCTAAACCAACAAGAGAAAATCAGTGACGGAGAAAAGTAAAAATAAATAAATAACAAACAAGAGGGATGGCTTCATGCACGACAGGCACAAGCCAAGGCACACCATAGTCAACATCATACACCAAGAAACAGATGAAGCAATAACCCAAAAAAACTAAAAAGGATGGGGCCAAAATAAGCATAGGGGTCAATCCTGTTTTGGTCGCCATTTCGGTCTAGCTTTCAAGATGAAATATTCGGAAATTTTGATATAACTTTCGGAATAATAAAAATTAAAATATCTATATGTATATGTAGAAAATAGAAAAATAAATTATGCTTGCTTTTTAAATGAATATGAGAAAAAAAAAATTAGTAAAAAATTGTGCTATAATCCGAAATTGAAGGGAATGGAACAGTGAGGGAGGGAGAGTGGTAAGGGGATGAGATGGTTCCGCCGCCGACCTGGGCTGAAGCCGGTGGCGCCGCCGCCGGTCCAGGCTAGTGCCGGAGGGTGGGAGAGGAGGTGGGTGGGCAAAAATGTAACTTCATAGGTTTTTTTTTTTTTTTTATTATTTTATTTAAATATGTGTGTGGGAATGGAGGTTTCTTGTGTGCCAATAGAATGTCCAAAATGAAAAACCATCTTATCCTGGAATATATCATTAGGCCTTCAAAGGCTGATCAAATTACAAAATTTTACTGCATGATAGATACACAGTCCTAGTGTCAAATTTGGGATATATAGGGCCTTGTTTTGGAGCGGGTCAGGTTGGACCAGCACACGTCCCTAGCATGGTGATAGCCAAGGCAATCCCTCATGATTAAGTGTATTAAATTGGGCCTGATTGGCCTTTGAATCTATTTGGGGTCTACGCCGGGTGCCTGGGTTATGGGGACTTCAATTCAAAGTCCTAATCAAGTTGAAATTTTTTAACTCCAAGGGGTTGAGCCGAGTGGTCAGGACCACTGTTCCTCCTCTTCAGGAGCTAGAGGTCTTGGTATCCACCCCCGGTTCCACCCCCCCCCCCTTTGAGAAATCGAAGGTTGAGTCTATTAAGTACTACCACCTTTGGGCCACAATGAGTGTTTTATCCCGGCTTCTCTTGGCCCAGAGGGATTAAGTCCAACCCAAAGGGTTTGGGAACCCTCCTATTAGCCAAAAAAAAAAATCAAAATTCCTAACCCTGTACCCAACCCACTACCCAAGTACTACTAATCCAGATCCCTATCCAGTACACCATAAACTTGACCCATTCCAGACCCACTTTCCTCTATTCTGGTCATCGGTTACGACGACGTTCAAAATCCATATGAAATGACCATCAAAAACCAAGTTGTAATTAAGAAGAAGCAGGAGATAGTTTATGTATAGGGAGGTGATGAATAAAGTAAAATGAAAACTAAATGTATATATAGAAAAGTATTGAGGATTTTTACAGGAAAATACTTGGTGGATGGTCGTTGTACGAAAAAGAACCAATAGTTTTGGCCCTTACAAATGGGTTCTGTCACCCCAAATTTTTGTTTTTTTCCTTTGAGTTGGTGTTTACCTGGATAAACCTTTTTGTCAGAACTTTGGACAACCTCTTGCTATGATATCCCTTAAATATTTATCTGATATCAAGGGTCGTCCAAAAATTCTAGCCAAATAATTTGTATACGTAGACTTTTTGTTTTTCTTCTTTTTAACAGCAGCGTTCGTTACGGCCATCTCGCACAAGCTGTCGGCCTCTGTCAAAGCTGGAGCTTCTTCGTCTTTGGATCTCCCGACAGCAAAGAGAGAATCGTCTTCGGATCTCCGGACAAAAGACAGCAAAGAGAGAATGGTAGGAGCTTTCGTCTTCTTTCTTCGTCTTGGAATCGAACTCGAATCATGTCAGAGTGAACAAATCGTCTCTCTAATAGGATACCCACAACAAGATGAGGGAGAAGGAAATTGTGCCTTCGTTTGCTTGCAGCCGTCCGATAATCTCGTCATCCAGTCGCATCCAGTTCACGATCTCATCCATTCCGACTCAATCGATCATCTGGTTCGTTCCTTCATCTCGATCTTTCTCTTTTCTTATTCTTCTCTGTTGCATTTGTTTTCGATCTCAAGTGCTGCATGTTTTGGTGAATCCTGTTGTGTGCTTGTGGGATCCAGTGATGAGATCTATCTAGACCGTTGATGGCATACAATCTGATGTGCAATGGCCTAGATTGAAGGAGGACCACCCTGCCAATGGATGGATGTGACCTTCCCAAGTGTGGATTTTTAGGGACTTCATGGGTCCAGTAGATCAATGGTCTAGATCTATATCACTATGTGAGTTTCACACACAAGTACTAATACATGGAAATGAATCTCCAGCTTAAAACTTGCCTGGCAGACACTATGTGAAGCTTACTAGAGGACCTTTCATGGTGGACTTAAACGAGAGAAAAGATGAGCGACGCTAGTGTCGCTCCTCTCTATGTTCTAAAAAAATTGATAAATGTCAGGGCAGTTGATGTCAAGGGGTCATTACTTAGAGATTGGTACAATAATTATCTCCATTATATTGAGTTTATAAATTCATGAAAATGAAAATTTTTTTCCAATAAATATTGAAATAAATTCAAAACTCTCAATATAGTTGAATCGAACACATTATCACAATCAGATGAGTACTATTATCACAGCCTGGTCCCAAGGGAAAGTTCTTTTAAAAAGGGTTCTATTTCCTAGGTTTAATAGTTGTTATATATAGTTTGGGAAAAAGTTCAGAATTTATTCAATTTCGGCCTTTTTCATCCAATATTGGTAATCTCAAGGTAAAGAGAATAGAAATTTTTGTCGAAGCCCAAGAAAAGTAAAATGGAAAAATAATTCTTTCAAAAAGTTTAATATTTTTCTTCACAGCTATCTCCCATTGAAAGTTTGTAGAATATAAAAATCTTTCAAAATGCAACTTCACAAAATCCACAACTCTTATCCATTGTAAAAACAACAACTAATTATAAACAGTAAGATGATAAGGGAGGGAAGAACCAAACAATAACCAAATCGATAAAAAAAAAATCCTTTTTTTCAAAAATATGGCTTGTGCGGCTAGCCAAACAGGGAGGTTTTCTAGAAAATTCCATGACAATGATATGGAATGATGAATCCAAATTCCAGGTTATATTGTCAAGAGAAAATTAAGCAACTAATCCCCAAGTCTCATTTAGATTCAACGGATGGAAAGAAAGAAGATCGTCCACAGAATTTGCTCAAGTATATTTAAAAAAATGGTGACAATGAACAAATTGAAGAAGAACAAATCTAAGGTGGGGCCCACTATATGATAACAGTCAGAGTTGTGCTGCCGATTCGTCTGAGCTGCAGAGACAGGTTT
>QPKB01000707.1:0-2500 GCA_003546025.1 Camphora micrantha
GATCCGCCCGCCCGATTCGCCATTATAATATATCGTCGGAAAGCTCGTGAAGAGCAGATCGACGGGGGGAACCGGCAAGCCCGTTCCGCGCCTCCGGCGGGGTCGGATTCGACCATTCTCCACGCGGTGCCCTCGGTTTGTTGCCTGTTCCCCTCGGTTTTTTGCCCCGGGCGCCCGAATCCCATCGCTCCGAAACCAGGACGCCCCCCGCGTGACCAGGAACGGGTCCGCGACGCAGAGGGGCCACATGCAAAAAAAAAAAAAAAAAAAAAGAAGGAAAAGCGAAGGCGAAACGATCGTCGGCGGGCCAATATTGACGCGGAAAGCAAAAAGGGGGTGCAACACGAGGACTTCCCAGGAGGTCACCCATCCTAGTACTACTCTCGCCCAAGCACGCTTAACTGCGGAGTTCTGATGGGATCCGGTGCATTAGCGCTGGTATGATCGCACCCGAGGTATATTCGCGAACGAAACTACTTGTGCCTTCCGGATGGGAGCTCCCCGCGGACCGGCCGGGTTTGTCGGGGCCGTAACTTTCGATCCGCCCGCCCGATTCGCCATTATAATATATCGTCGGAAAGCTCGTGAAGAGCAGATCGACGGGGGGAACCGGCAAGCCCGTTCCGCGCCTCCGGCGGGGTCGGATTCGACCATTCTCCACGCGGTGCCCTCGGTTTGTTGCCTGTTCCCCTCGGTTTTTTGCCCCGGGCGCCCGAATCCCATCGCTCCGAAACCAGGAGGACGCCCCCCGCGTGACCAGGAACGGGTCCGCGACGCAGAGGGGCCACATGCAAAAAAAAAAAAAAAAAAGAAGGAAAAGCGAAGGCGAAACGATCGTCGGCGGGCCAATATTGACGCGGAAAGCAAAAAGGGGGTGCAACACGAGGACTTCCCAGGAGGTCACCCATCCTAGTACTACTCTCGCCCAAGCACGCTTAACTGCGGAGTTCTGATGGGATCCGGTGCATTAGCGCTGGTATGATCGCACCCGAGGTATATTGACGCGGAAAGCAGAAAGGGGGGGGGACTTCCCAGGAGGTTTGACGCGGAAAGCAGAAAGGGGGTGCAACACGAGGACTTCCCAGGAGGTCACCCATCCTAGTACTACTCTCGCCCAAGCACGCTTAACTGCGGAGTTCTGATGGGATCCGGTGCATTAGCGCTGGTATGATCGCACCCGAGGTATATTCGCGAACGAAACTACTTGTGCCTTCCGGATGGGAGCTCCCCGCGGACCGGCCGGGTTTGTCGGGGCCGTAACTTTCGATCCGCCCGCCCGATTCGCCATTATAATATATCGTCGGAAAGCTCGTGAAGAGCAGATCGACGGGGGGAACCGGCAAGCCCGTTCCGCGCCTCCGGCGGGGTCGGATTCGACCATTCTCCACGCGGTGCCCTCGGTTTGTTGCCTGTTCCCCTCGGTTTTTTGCCCCGGGCGCCCGAATCCCATCGCTCCGAAACCAGGAGGACGCCCCCCGCGTGACCAGGAACGGGTCCGCGACGCAGAGGGGCCACATGCAAAAAAAAAAAAAAAAAAGGAAAAGCGAAGGCGAAACGATCGTCGGCGGGCCCAATATTGACGCGGAAAGCAAAAAGGGGGTGCAACACGAGGACTTCCCAGGAGGTCACCCATCCTAGTACTACTCTCGCCCAAGCACGCTTAACTGCGGAGTTCTGATGGGATCCGGTGCATTAGCGCTGGTATGATCGCACCCGAGGTATATTCGCGAACGAAACTACTTGTGCCTTCCGGATGGGAGCTCCCCGCGGACCGGCCGGGTTTGTCGGGGCCGTAACTTTCGATCCGCCCGCCCGATTCGCCATTATAATATATCGTCGGAAAGCTCGTGAAGAGCAGATCGACGGGGGGAACCGGCAAGCCCGTTCCGCGCCTCCGGCGGGGTCGGATTCGACCATTCTCCACGCGGTGCCCTCGGTTTGTTGCCTGTTCCCCTCGGTTTTTTGCCCCGGGCGCCCGAATCCCATCGCTCCGAAACCAGGAGGACGCCCCCCGCGTGACCAGGAACGGGTCCGCGACGCAGAGGGGCCACATGCAAAAAAAAAAAAAAAAAAAAAAGAAGGAAAAGCGAAGGCGAAACGATCGTCGGCGGGCCAATATTGACGCGGAAAGCAAAAAGGGGGTGCAACACGAGGACTTCCCAGGAGGTCACCCATCCTAGTACTACTCTCGCCCAAGCACGCTTAACTGCGGAGTTCTGATGGGATCCGGTGCATTAGCGCTGGTATGATCGCACCCGAGGTATATTCGCGAACGAAACTACTTGTGCCTTCCGGATGGGAGCTCCCCGCGGACCGGCCGGGTTTGTCGGGGCCGTAACTTTCGATCCGCCCGCCCGATTCGCCATTATAATATATCGTCGGAAAGCTCGTGAAGAGCAGATCGACGGGGGGAACCGGCAAGCCCGTTCCGCGCCTCCGGCGGGGTCGGATTCGACCATTCTCCACGCGGTGCCCTCGGTTTGTTGCCTGTTCCCCTCGG
>QPKB01000707.1:7500-21866 GCA_003546025.1 Camphora micrantha
TCTCCACGCGGTGCCCTCGGTTTGTTGCCTGTTCCCCTCGGTTTTTTGCCCCGGGCGCCCGAATCCCATCGCTCCGAAACCAGGAGGACGCCCCCCGCGTGACCAGGAACGGGTCCGCGACGCGCAGAGGGGCCACATGCAAAAAAAAAAAAAAAAAAAAGAAGGAAAAGCGAAGGCGAAACGATCGTCGGCGGGCCAATATTGACGCGGAAAGCAAAAAGGGGGTGCAACACGAGGACTTCCCAGGAGGTCACCCATCCTAGTATCCTAGTACTCTCGCCCAAGCACGCTTAACTGCGGAGTTCTGATGGGATCCGGTGCATTAGCGCTGGTATGATCGCACCCGAGGTATATTCGCGAACGAAACTACTTGTGCCTTCCGGATGGGAGCTCCCCGCGGACCGGCCGGGTTTGTCGGGGCCGTAACTTTCGATCCGCCCGCCCGATTCGCCATTATAATATATCGTCGGAAAGCTCGTGAAGAGCAGATCGACGGGGGGAACCGGCAAGCCCGTTCCGCGCCTCCGGCGGGGTCGGATTCGACCATTCTCCACGCGGTGCCCTCGGTTTGTTGCCTGTTCCCCTCGGTTTTTTGCCCCGGGCGCCCGAATCCCATCGCTCCGAAACCAGGAGGACGCCCCCCGCGTGACCAGGAACGGGTCCGCGACGCAGAGGGGCCACATGCAAAAAAAAAAAAAAAAAAAGAAGGAAAAGCGAAGGCGAAACGATCGTCGGCGGGCCAATATTGACGCGGAAAGCAAAAAGGGGGTGCAACACGAGGACTTCCCAGGAGGACTTCCCAGGAGGTCACCCATCCTAGTACTACTCTCGCCCAAGCACGCTTAACTGCGGAGTTCTGATGGGATCCGGTGCATTAGCGCTGGTATGATCGCACCCGAGGTATATTCGCGAACGAAACTACTTGTGCCTTCCGGATGGGAGCTCCCCGCGGACCGGCCGGGTTTGTCGGGGCCGTAACTTTCGATCCGCCCGCCCGATTCGCCATTATAATATATCGTCGGAAAGCTCGTGAAGAGCAGATCGACGGGGGAACCGGCAAGCCCGTTCCGCGCCTCCGGCGGGGTCGGATTCGACCATTCTCCACGCGGTGCCCTCGGTTTGTTGCCTGTTCCCCTCGGTTTTTTGCCCCGGGCGCCCGAATCCCATCGCTCCGAAACCAGGAGGACGCCCCCCGCGTGACCAGGAACGGGTCCGCGACGCAGAGGGGCCACATGCAAAAAAAAAAAAAAAAAAAAGAAGGAAAAGCGAAGGCGAAACGATCGTCGGCGGGCCAATATTGACGCGGAAAGCAAAAAGGGGGTGCAACACGAGGACTTCCCAGGAGGTCACCCATCCTAGTACTACTCTCGCCCAAGCACGCTTAACTGCGGAGTTCTGATGGGATCCGGTGCATTAGCGCTGGTATGATCGCACCCGAGGTATATTCGCGAACGAAACTACTTGTGCCTTCCGGATGGGAGCTCCCCGCGGACCGGCCGGGTTTGTCGGGGCCGTAACTTTCGATCCGCCCGCCCGATTCGCCATTATAATATATCGTCGGAAAGCTCGTGAAGAGCAGATCGACGGGGGGAACCGGCAAGCCCTTCCGCGCCTCCGGCGGGGTCGGATTCGACCATTCTCCACGCGGTGCCCTCGGTTTGTTGCCTGTTCCCCTCGGTTTTTTGCCCCGGGCGCCCGAATCCCATCGCTCCGAAACCAGGAGGACGCCCCCCGCGTGACCAGGAACGGGTCCGCGACGCAGAGGGGCCACATGCAAAAAAAAAAAAAAAAAAAAAAAAGAAGGAAAAGCGAAGGCGAAACGATCGTCGGCGCGGCCAATATTGACGCGGAAAGCAAAAAGGGGGTGCAACACGAGGACTTCCCAGGAGGTCACCCATCCTAGTACTACTCTCGCCCAAGCACGCTTAACTGCGGAGTTCTGATGGGATCCGGTGCATTAGCGCTGGTATGATCGCACCCGAGGTATATTCGCGAACGAAACTACTTGTGCCTTCCGGATGGGAGCTCCCCGCGGACCGGCCGGGTTTGTCGGGCCGTAACTTTCGATCCGCCCGCCCGATTCGCCATTATAATATATCGTCGGAAAGCTCGTGAAGAGCAGATCGACGGGGGGAACCGGCAAGCCCGTTCCGCGCCTCCGGCGGGGTCGGATTCGACCATTCTCCACGCGGTGCCCTCGGTTTGTTGCCCTGTCCCCCCTCGTTTTTTGCCCCGGGCGCCCGAATCCCATCGCTCCGAAACCAGGAGGACGCCCCCCGCGTGACCAGGAACGGGTCCGCGACGCAGAGGGGCCACATGCAAAAAAAAAAAAAAAAAAAAAAGAAGGAAAAGCGAAGGCGAAACGATCGTCGGCGGGCCAATATTGACGCGGAAAGCAAAAAGGGGGTGCAACACGAGGACTTCCCAGGAGGTCACCCATCCTAGTACTACTCTCGCCCAAGCACGCTTAACTGCGGAGTTCTGATGGGATCCGGTGCATTAGCGCTGGTATGATCGCACCCGAGGTATATTCGCGAACGAAACTACTTGTGCCTTCCGGATGGGAGCTCCCCGCGGACCGGCCGGGTTTGTCGGGGCCGTAACTTTCGATCCGCCCGCCCGATTCGCCATTATAATATATCGTCGGAAAGCTCGTGAAGAGCAGATCGACGGGGGGAACAGGCAAGCCCGTTCCGCGCCTCCGGCGGGGTCGGATTCGACCATTCTCCACGCGGTGCCCTCGGTTTGTTGCCTGTTCCCCTCGGTTTTTTTGCCCCGGGCGCCCGAATCCCATCGCTCCGAAACCAGGAGGACGCCCCCCGCGTGACCAGGAACGGGTCCGCGACGCAGAGGGGCCACATGCAAAAAAAAAAAAAAAAAAAAGAAGGAAAAGCGAAGGCGAAACGATCGTCGGCGGGCCAATATTGACGCGGAAAGCAAAAAGGGGGTGCAACACGAGGACTTCCCAGGAGGTCACCCATCCTAGTACTACTCTCGCCCAAGCACGCTTAACTGCGGAGTTCTGATGGGATCCGGTGCATTAGCGCTGGTATGATCGCACCCGAGGTATATTCGCGAACGAAACTACTTGTGCCTTCCGGATGGGAGCTCCCCGCGGACCGGCCGGGTTTGTCGGGGCCGTAACTTTCGATCCGCCCGCCCGATTCGCCATTATAATATATCGTCGGAAAGCTCGTGAAGAGCAGATCGACGGGGGGAACCGGCAAGCCCGTTCCGCGCCTCCGGCGGGGTCGGATTCGACCATTCTCCACGCGGTGCCCTCGGTTTGTTGCCTGTTCCCCTCGGTTTTTTTGCCCCGGGCGCCCGAATCCCATCGCTCCGAAACCAGGAGGACGCCCCCCGCGTGACCAGGAACGGGTCCGCGACGCAGAGGGGCCACATGCAAAAAAAAAAAAAAAAAAAAAGAAGGAAAAGCGAAGGCGAAACGATCGTCGGCGGGCCAATATTGACGCGGAAAGCAAAAAGGGGGTGCAACACGAGGACTTCCCAGGAGGTCACCCATCCTAGTACTACTCTCGCCCAAGCACGCTTAACTGCGGAGTTCTGATGGGATCCGGTGCATTAGCGCTGGTATGATCGCACCCGAGGTATATTCGCGAACGAAACTACTTGTGCCTTCCGGATGGGAGCTCCCCGCGGACCGGCCGGGTTTGTCGGGGCCGTAACTTTCGATCCGCCCGCCCGATTCGCCATTATAATATATCGTCGGAAAGCTCGTGAAGAGCAGATCGACGGGGGGAACCGGCAAGCCCGTTCCGCGCCTCCGGCGGGGTCGGATTCGACCATTCTCCACGCGGTGCCCTCGGTTTGTTGCCTGTTCCCCTCGGTTTTTTGCCCCGGGCGCCCGAATCCCATCGCTCCGAAACCAGGAGGACGCCCCCCGCGTGACCAGGAACGGGTCCGCGACGCAGAGGGGCCACATGCAAAAAAAAAAAAAAAAAAAAAAGAAGGAAAAGCGAAGGCGAAACGATCGTCGGCGGGCCAATATTGACGCGGAAAGCAAAAAGGGGGTGCAACACGAGGACTTCCCAGGAGGTCACCCATCCTAGTACTACTCTCGCCCAAGCACGCTTAACTGCGGAGTTCTGATGGGATCCGGTGCATTAGCGCTGGTATGATCGCACCCGAGGTATATTCGCGAACGAAACTACTTGTGCCTTCCGGATGGGAGCTCCCCGCGGACCGGCCGGGTTTGTCGGGGCCGTAACTTTCGATCCGCCCGCCCGATTCGCCATTATAATATATCGTCGGAAAGCTCGTGAAGAGCAGATCGACGGGGGGAACCGGCAAGCCCGTTCCGCGCCTCCGGCGGGGTCGGATTCGACCATTCTCCACGCGGTGCCCTCGGTTTGTTGCCTGTTCCCCTCGGTTTTTTGCCCCGGGCGCCCGAATCCCATCGCTCCGAAACCAGGAGGACGCCCCCCGCGTGACCAGGAACGGGTCCGCGACGCAGAGGGGCCACATGCAAAAAAAAAAAAAAAAAAAAAAGAAGGAAAAGCGAAGGCGAAACGATCGTCGGCGGGCCAATATTGACGCGGAAAGCAAAAAGGGGGTGCAACACGAGGACTTCCCAGGAGGTCACCCATCCTAGTACTACTCTCGCCCAAGCACGCTTAACTGCGGAGTTCTGATGGGATCCGGTGCATTAGCGCTGGTATGATCGCACCCGAGGTATATTCGCGAACGAAACTACTTGTGCCTTCCGGATGGGAGCTCCCCGCGGACCGGCCGGGTTTGTCGGGGCCGTAACTTTCGATCCGCCCGCCCGATTCGCCATTATAATATATCGTCGGAAAGCTCGTGAAGAGCAGATCGACGGGGGGAACCGGCAAGCCCGTTCCGCGCCTCCGGCGGGGTCGGATTCGACCATTCTCCACGCGGTGCCCTCGGTTTGTTGCCTGTTCCCCTCGGTTTTTTGCCCCGGGCGCCCGAATCCCATCGCTCCGAAACCAGGAGGACGCCCCCCGCGTGACCAGGAACGGGTCCGCGACGCAGAGGGGCCACATGCAAAAAAAAAAAAAAAACAAAAAGAAGGAAAAGCGAAGGCGAAACGATCGTCGGCGGGCCAATATTGACGCGGAAAGCAAAAAGGGGGTGCAACACGAGGACTTCCCAGGAGGTCACCCATCCTAGTAGTACTACTCTCGCCCAAGCACGCTTAACTGCGGAGTTCTGATGGGATCCGGTGCATTAGCGCTGGTATGATCGCACCCGAGGTATATTCGCGAACGAAACTACTTGTGCCTTCCGGATGGGAGCTCCCCGCGGACCGGCCGGGTTTGTCGGGGCCGTAACTTTCGATCCGCCCGCCCGATTCGCCATTATAATATATCGTCGGAAAGCTCGTGAAGAGCAGATCGACGGGGGGAACAGGCAAGCCCGTTCCGCGCCTCCGGCGGGGTCGGATTCGACCATTCTCCACGCGGTGCCCTCGGTTTGTTGCCTGTTCCCCTCGGTTTTTTTGCCCCGGGCGCCCGAATCCCATCGCTCCGAAACCAGGAGGACGCCCCCCGCGTGACCAGGAACGGGTCCGCGACGCAGAGGGGCCACATGCAAAAAAAAAAAAAAAAAAAAAGAAGGAAAAGCGAAGGCGAAACGATCGTCGGCGGGCCAATATTGACGCGGAAAGCAAAAAGGGGGTGCAACACGAGGACTTCCCAGGAGGTCACCCATCCTAGTACTACTCTCGCCCAAGCACGCTTAACTGCGGAGTTCTGATGGGATCCGGTGCATTAGCGCTGGTATGATCGCACCCGAGGTATATTCGCGAACGAAACTACTTGTGCCTTCCGGATGGGAGCTCCCCGCGGACCGGCCGGGTTTGTCGGGGCCGTAACTTTCGATCCGCCCGCCCGATTCGCCATTATAATATATCGTCGGAAAGCTCGTGAAGAGCAGATCGACGGGGGGAACCGGCAAGCCCGTTCCGCGCCTCCGGCGGGGTCGGATTCGACCATTCTCCACGCGGTGCCCTCGGTTTGTTGCCTGTTCCCCTCGGTTTTTTGCCCCGGGCGCCCGAATCCCATCGCTCCGAAACCAGGAGGACGCCCCCCGCGTGACCAGGAACGGGTCCGCGACGCAGAGGGGCCACATGCAAAAAAAAAAAAAAACAAAAAGAAGGAAAAGCGAAGGCGAAACGATCGTCGGCGGGCCAATATTGACGCGGAAAGCAAAAAGGGGGTGCAACACGAGGACTTCCCAGGAGGTCACCCATCCTAGTACTACTCTCGCCCAAGCACGCTTAACTGCGGAGTTCTGATGGGATCCGGTGCATTAGCGCTGGTATGATCGCACCCGAGGTATATTCGCGAACGAAACTACTTGTGCCTTCCGGATGGGAGCTCCCCGCGGACCGGCCGGGTTTGTCGGGGCCGTAACTTTCGATCCGCCCGCCCGATTCGCCATTATAATATATCGTCGGAAAGCTCGTGAAGAGCAGATCGACGGGGGGAACCGGCAAGCCCGTTCCGCGCCTCCGGCGGGGTCGGATTCGACCATTCTCCACGCGGTGCCCTCGGTTTGTTGCCTGTTCCCCTCGGTTTTTTTGCCCCGGGCGCCCGAATCCCATCGCTCCGAAACCAGGAGGACGCCCCCCGCGTGACCAGGAACGGGTCCGCGACGCAGAGGGGCCACATGCAAAAAAAAAAAAAAAAAAAAAAAGAAGGAAAAGCGAAGGCGAAACGATCGTCGGCGGGCCAATATTGACGCGGAAAGCAAAAAGGGGGTGCAACACGAGGACTTCCCAGGAGGTCACCCATCCTAGTACTACTCTCGCCCAAGCACGCTTAACTGCGGAGTTCTGATGGGATCCGGTGCATTAGCGCTGGTATGATCGCACCCGAGGTATATTCGCGAACGAAACTACTTGTGCCTTCCGGATGGGAGCTCCCCGCGGACCGGCCGGGTTTGTCGGGGCCGTAACTTTCGATCCGCCCGCCCGATTCGCCATTATAATATATCGTCGGAAAGCTCGTGAAGAGCAGATCGACGGGGGGAACAGGCAAGCCCGTTCCGCGCCTCCGGCGGGGTCGGATTCGACCATTCTCCACGCGGTGCCCTCGGTTTGTTGCCTGTTCCCCTCGGTTTTTTGCCCCGGGCGCCCGAATCCCATCGCTCCGAAACCAGGAGGACGCCCCCCGCGTGACCAGGAACGGGTCCGCGACGCAGAGGGGCCACATGCAAAAAAAAAAAAAAAAAAAAGAAGGAAAAGCGAAGGCGAAACGATCGTCGGCGGGCCAATATTGACGCGGAAAGCAAAAAGGGGGTGCAACACGAGGACTTCCCAGGAGGTCACCCATCCTAGTACTACTCTCGCCCAAGCACGCTTAACTGCGGAGTTCTGATGGGATCCGGTGCATTAGCGCTGGTATGATCGCACCCGAGGTATATTCGCGAACGAAACTACTTGTGCCTTCCGGATGGGAGCTCCCCGCGGACCGGCCGGGTTTGTCGGGGCCGTAACTTTCGATCCGCCCGCCCGATTCGCCATTATAATATATCGTCGGAAAGCTCGTGAAGAGCAGATCGACGGGGGGAACCGGCAAGCCCGTTCCGCGCCTCCGGCGGGGTCGGATTCGACCATTCTCCACGCGGTGCCCTCGGTTTGTTGCCTGTTCCCCTCGGTTTTTTGCCCCGGGCGCCCGAATCCCATCGCTCCGAAACCAGGAGGACGCCCCCCGCGTGACCAGGAACGGGTCCGCGACGCAGAGGGGCCACATGCAAAAAAAAAAAAAAAAAAAAAGAAGGAAAAGCGAAGGCGAAACGATCGTCGGCGGGCCAATATTGACGCGGAAAGCAAAAAGGGGGTGCAACACGAGGACTTCCCAGGAGGTCACCCATCCTAGTACTACTCTCGCCCAAGCACGCTTAACTGCGGAGTTCTGATGGGATCCGGTGCATTAGCGCTGGTATGATCGCACCCGAGGTATATTCGCGAACGAAACTACTTGTGCCTTCCGGATGGGAGCTCCCCGCGGACCGGCCGGGTTTGTCGGGGCCGTAACTTTCGATCCGCCCGCCCGATTCGCCATTATAATATATCGTCGGAAAGCTCGTGAAGAGCAGATCGACGGGGGGAACCGGCAAGCCCGTTCCGCGCCTCCGGCGGGGTCGGATTCGACCATTCTCCAACGCGGTGCCCTCGGTTTGTTGCCTGTTCCCCTCGGTTTTTTTGCCCCGGGCGCCCGAATCCCATCGCTCCGAAACCAGGAGGACGCCCCCCGCGTGACCAGGAACGGGTCCGCGACGCAGAGGGGCCACATGCAAAAAAAAAAAAAAAACAAAAAGAAGGAAAAGCGAAGGCGAAACGATCGTCGGCGGGCCAATATTGACGCGGAAAGCAAAAAGGGGGTGCAACACGAGGACTTCCCAGGAGGTCACCCATCCTAGTACTACTCTCGCCCAAGCACGCTTAACTGCGGAGTTCTGATGGGATCCGGTGCATTAGCGCTGGTATGATCGCACCCGAGGTATATTCGCGAACGAAACTACTTGTGCCTTCCGGATGGGAGCTCCCCGCGGACCGGCCGGGTTTGTCGGGGCCGTAACTTTCGATCCGCCCGCCCGATTCGCCATTATAATATATCGTCGGAAAGCTCGTGAAGAGCAGATCGACGGGGGGAACCGGCAAGCCCGTTCCGCGCCTCCGGCGGGGTCGGATTCGACCATTCTCCACGCGGTGCCTCGGTTTGTTGCCTGTTCCCCTCGGTTTTTTGCCCCGGGCGCCCGAATCCCATCGCTCCGAAACCAGGAGGACGCCCCCCGCGTGACCAGGAACGGGTCCGCGACGCAGAGGGGCCACATGCAAAAAAAAAAAAAAACAAAAAGAAGGAAAAGCGAAGGCGAAACGATCGTCGGCGGGCCAATATTGACGCGGAAAGCAAAAAGGGGGTGCAACACGAGGACTTCCCAGGAGGTCACCCATCCTAGTACTACTCTCGCCCAAGCACGCTTAACTGCGGAGTTCTGATGGGATCCGGTGCATTAGCGCTGGTATGATCGCACCCGAGGTATATTCGCGAACGAAACTACTTGTGCCTTCCGGATGGGAGCTCCCCGCGGACCGGCCGGGTTTGTCGGGGCCGTAACTTTCGATCCGCCCGCCCGATTCGCCATTATAATATATCGTCGGAAAGCTCGTGAAGAGCAGATCGACGGGGGGAACCGGCAAGCCCGTTCCGCGCCTCCGGCGGGGTCGGATTCGACCATTCTCCACGCGGTGCCCTCGGTTTGTTGCCTGTTCCCCTCGGTTTTTTGCCCCGGGCGCCCGAATCCCATCGCTCCGAAACCAGGAGGACGCCCCCCGCGTGACCAGGAACGGGTCCGCGACGCAGAGGGGCCACATGCAAAAAAAAAAAAAAAAACAAAAAGAAGGAAAAGCGAAGGCGAAACGATCGTCGGCGGGCCCAATATTGACGCGGAAAGCAAAAAGGGGGTGCAACACGAGGACTTCCCAGGAGGTCACCCATCCTAGTACTACTCTCGCCCAAGCACGCTTAACTGCGGAGTTCTGATGGGATCCGGTGCATTAGCGCTGGTATGATCGCACCCGAGGTATATTCGCGAACGAAACTACTTGTGCCTTCCGGATGGGAGCTCCCCGCGGACCGGCCGGGTTTGTCGGGGCCGTAACTTTCGATCCGCCCGCCCGATTCGCCATTATAATATATCGTCGGAAAGCTCGTGAAGAGCAGATCGACGGGGGGAACCGGCAAGCCCGTTCCGCGCCTCCGGCGGGGTCGGATTCGACCATTCTCCACGCGGTGCCCTCGGTTTGTTGCCTGTTCCCCTCGGTTTTTTGCCCCGGGCGCCCGAATCCCATCGCTCCGAAACCAGGAGGACGCCCCCCGCGTGACCAGGAACGGGTCCGCGACGCAGAGGGGCCACATGCAAAAAAAAAAAAAAAAAAAAGAAGGAAAAGCGAAGGCGAAACGATCGTCGGCGGGCCAATATTGACGCGGAAAGCAAAAAGGGGGTGCAACACGAGGACTTCCCAGGAGGTCACCCATCCTAGTACTACTCTCGCCCAAGCACGCTTAACTGCGGAGTTCTGATGGGATCCGGTGCATTAGCGCTGGTATGATCGCACCCGAGGTATATTCGCGAACGAAACTACTTGTGCCTTCCGGATGGGAGCTTCCCGCGGACCGGCCGGGTTTGTCGGGGCCGTAACTTTCGATCCGCCCGCCCGATTCGCCATTATAATATATATCGTCGGAAAGCTCGTGAAGAGCAGATCGACGGGGGGAACCGGCAAGCCCGTTCCGCGCCTCCGGCGGGGTCGGATTCGACCATTCTCTCCACGCGGTGCCCTCGTTTGTTGCCTGTTCCCCTCGGTTTTTTTGCCCCGGGCGCCCGAATCCCATCGCTCCGAAACCAGGAGGGACGCCCCCCGCGTGACCAGGAACGGGTCCGCGACGCAGAGGGGCCACATGCAAAAAAAAAAAAAAAAAAAGAAGGAAAAGCGAAGGCGAAACGATCGTCGGCGGGCCAATATTGACGCGGAAAGCAAAAAAGGGGTGCAACACGAGGACTTCCCAGGAGGTCACCATCCTAGTACTACTCTCGCCCAAGCACGCTTAACTGCGGAGTTCTGATGGGATCCGGTGCATTAGCGCTGGTATGATCGCACCCGAGGTATATTCGCGAACGAAACTACTTGTGCCTTCCGGATGGGAGCTCCCCGCGGACCGGCCGGGTTTGTCGGGGCCGTAACTTTCGATCCGCCCGCCGATTCGCCATTATAATATATCGTCGGAAAGCTCGTGAAGAGCAGATCGACGGGGGAACCGGCAAGCCCGTTCCGCGCCTCCGGCGGGGTCGGATTCGACCATTCTCCACGCGGTGCCCTCGGTTTGTTGCCTGTTCCCCTCGGTTTTTTGCCCCGGGCGCCCGAATCCCATCGCTCCGAAACCAGGAGGACGCCCCCCGCGTGACCAGGAACGGGTCCGCGACGCAGAGGGGCCCACATGCAAAAAAAAAAAAAACAAAAAGAAGGAAAAGCGAAGGCGAAACGATCGTCGGCGGGGCCAATATTGACGCGGAAAGCAAAAAGGGGGTGCAACACGAGGACTTCCCAGGAGGTCACCCATCCTAGTACTACTCTCGCCCAAAGCGCGCTTAACTGCGGAGTTCTGATGGGATCCGGTGCATTAGCGCTGGTATGATCGCACCCGAGGTATATTCGCGAACGAAACTACTTGTGCCTTCCGGATGGGAGCTCCCCGCGGACCGGCCGGGTTTGTCGGGGCCGTAACTTTCGATCCGCCCGCCCGATTCGCCATTATAATATATCGTCGGAAAGCTCGTGAAGAGCAGATCGACGGGGGGGAACAGGCAAGCCCGTTTCCGCGCCTCCGGCGGGGTCGGATTCGACCATTTCTCCACGCGGTGCCCTCGGTTTGTTGCCTGTTCCCCTCGGTTTTTTGCCCCGGGCGCCCGAATCCCATCGCTCCGAAACCAGGAGGACCGCCCCCCGCGTGACCAGGAACGGGTCCGCGACGCAGAGGGGCCACATGCAAAAAAAAAAAAAAAAAAAGAAGGAAAAGCGAAGGCGAAACGATCGTCGGCGGGCCAATATTGACGCGGAAAGCAAAAAGGGGGTGCAACACGAGGACTTCCCAGGAGGTCACCCATCCTAGTACTACTCTCGCCCAAGCAGCTTAACTGCGGAGTTCTGATGGGATCCGGTGCATTAGCGCTGGTATGATCGCACCCGAGGTATATTCGCGACGAAACTACTTGTCTTCCGGATGGGAGCTCCCGCGGACGGCCGGGTTGTGTCCGGGGCCGTAACTTTTCGATCCGCCCGCGATTCGGCTCCCGTGAAGATGATCGTTCCGCACCCGAGGTATATGACCAGGAACGGGCCGCGACGAAGCGAGGCGAAAACGACAATATTGACCGCGGAAAGCAAAAAGGGGGTGCAAACTCGTATAGATCGCACGCTTAACTGCGGAAGTCTGAGAATCCGGTGCATTATATTCGAGGTATATTGCGAACGAAACTACTTGTACCCGGAAGGGAGCTCCCCGCGGACCCGGCCGGGTTTGTCGCCGTAACTTTCGATCCGCCCGCCCATTCGCCATTATAATATATCGTCGGAAAGCTCGTGAAGAGCAGATCGACGGGGGAACCGGCAAGACCCGTTCCGCGTCGGCGCGGGGTCGGATTCGACCATTCTCCTCGTGCCCTCGGTTTGTTGCCTGTTCCCCTCGCGTTTTTTGCCCGGGCGCCGCAATCCCATCGCTCCGAAACCAGGAGGACGCCCCGCGTGACCAGGAACGGGTCCGCGCGACGCAGAGGGGCCACATGCAAAAAAAAAAAACAAAAAGAAGGAAAAGCGAAGCGAAACGATCGTCGGCGGTGCCAATATTGACGCGGAAAGCAAAAGGGGGTGCAACACGAGGACTTCCCAGGAGGTCACACATCCTAGTACTACTCTCGCCCAAGCACGCTTAACTGCGGAGTTCTGATGGGATCCGGTGCATTTAGCGCTGGTATGATCGCACCCGAGGTATATTCGCGAACGAAACTACTTGTGCCTTCCGGATGGGAGCTCCCCGCGGACCACGGCCGGGTTTGTCGGGCCGTAACTTTTCGATCCGCACCGCCCGATTCGCCATTATAATTATCTATCGTCGGAAAGCTCGTGAAGAGCAGATCGACGGGGGAACCGGCAAGCCCGTCCGCACCTCCGGCCGGGGTCGGATTCGACCATTCTCCAAGCGTGCCCTCGTTTGTTGCCTTGTTCCACCTCGGTTTTTTTTTGCCCCGGGCGCCCGAATCCCTCGCTCCGAAACCAGGAGGCAACGCCCCCCGCGTGACCAGGAACGGGTCCGCGACGCAGAGGGGCCACATGCAAGAAAAAAAAAAAAAAAGAGAAGGAAAAAGCGGAAGCGAAACGATCGTCGCGGGCCAATATTGACGCGGAAAGCAAAAAGGGGTGCAACACGAGGACTTCCCAGGAGGTCACCCATCCTAGTACTACTCTCGCCCAAGCACGCTTAACTGCGGAGTTCTGATGGGATCCGGTGCATTAGCGCTGGTATGATCGCACCCGAGGTATATTCGCGAACGAAACTACTTGTGCCTCCGGATGGGAGCTCCCCGCGGACCGGCCGGGTTTGTCGGGGCCGTAACTTTCGATCCGCCCGCCCGATTCGCCATTATAATATATCGTCGGAAAGCTCGTGAAGAGCAGATCGACGGGGGGAACCGGCAAGCCCGTTCCGCGCCTCCGGCGGGGTCGGATTCGACCATTCTCCACGCGGTGCCCTCGGTTTGTTGCCTGTTCCCCTCGGTTTTTTGCCCCGGGCGCCCGAATCCCATCGCTCCGAAACCAGGAGGACGCCCCCCGCGTGACCAGGAACGGGTCCGCGACGCAGAGGGGCCACATGCAAAAAAAAAAAAAAAAAAAAAGAAGGAAAAGCGAAGGCGAAACGATCGTCGGCGGGCCAATATTGACGCGGAAAGCAAAAAGGGGGTGCAACACGAGGACTTCCCAGGAGGTCACCCATCCTAGTACTACTCTCGCCCAAGCACGCTTAACTGCGGAGTTCTGATGGGATCCGGTGCATTAGCGCTGGTATGATCGCACCCGAGGTATATTCGCGAACGAAACTACTTGTGCCTTCCGGATGGGAGCTCCCCGCGGACCGGCCGGGTTTGTCGGGGCCGTAACTTTCGATCCGCCCGCCCGATTCGCCATTATAATATATCGTCGGAAAGCTCGTGAAGAGCAGATCGACGGGGGGAACCGGCAAGCCCGTTCCGCGCCTCCGGCGGGGTCGGATTCGACCATTCTCCACGCGGTGCCCTCGGTTTGTTGCCTGTTCCCCTCGGTTTTTTGCCCCGGGCGCCCGAATCCCATCGCTCCGAAACCAGGAGGACGCCCCCCGCGTGACCAGGAACGGGTCCGCGACGCAGAGGGGCCACATGCAAAAAAAAAAAAAAAAAAAAAGAAGGAAAAGCGAAGGCGAAACGATCGTCGGCGTGGCCAAATTGACGCGGAAAGCAAAAAATTGACGCGGAAAGCAGAAAACACGAGGACTTCCCAGGAGGTCACCCATCCTAGTACTACTCTCGCCCAAGCACGCTTAACTGCGGAGTTCTGATGGGATCCGGTGCATTAGCGCTGGTATGATCGCACCCGAGGTATATTCGCGAACGAAACTACTTGTGCCTTCCGGATGGGAGCTCCCCGCGGACCGGCCGGGTTTGTCGGGGCCGTAACTTTCGATCCGCCCGCCCGATTCGCCATAATATATCGTCGGAAAGCTCGTGAAGAGCAGATCGACGGGGGGAACGGCAAGCCCGTTCCGCGCCTCCGGCGGGTCGATTCGACC
>QPKB01000708.1:5000-21853 GCA_003546025.1 Camphora micrantha
AAGATCCTCCCTCGTCGCGCATTTCTGCAAGTTGAGGCCGCAGTTTTAGAAGCTCTGTGGCGAAGCCCACATCCCCTCGAAGAGATGCGGTGTGCAGAGGATTTCCTGCTGCAGCAGAAGTTGATTCGATTCGGTTAAGTAGGAGAGGGTCTTCTTGTAGGAGACGATTGAGGGCAGCTAAGTCTCCTTGGAGGGCTGCTTTATGAAGTCTTTCAATTCTATCCATGGTTAGCTAGTTCCTCAACAGCTCGATCGATCTTCTCTCTTTCGCTTTGAGTTAAGCAAGTGTTTGGGATCCGAGTTAGAAGAGAGGGAAGGAGGGCGCAGTTAAATAGAACCAAGGTGAAGACACGGCAACGGATGTCCTCTTCGATCTTTGGTATGGTCGTGTGACCAAGTCATGGGTTGAATAGTATGTCATAACTTTTCCACACGTACTGAGAAAGAAATACGTAGAAAGATTACCTATCTACCCTTTGCATATCTTTAGCTGTTTCACGTTACACTGCTATATTTTTTAACCTCCAGCTATGAAAAAAGGTAGAGATTATTAGGGGCCCAACTATGAGCAGATCACTAGGGCATACAAACTGTAACGCCATATCATCGAGTTAGAATGAGACCAAATTTCATGATCAAAGCCGTTGGATTGGAGACTCATAGTTTATTGATCACCAACTGCCACTAATACCTTTACCCACTAGATATGTACAGTCACTGAGCGGCGACATCCTGACCACGACTAAAGATCATACCCGTGGGTGGTGGCCACTATCACTTTTATGGCCGTTAGTTAAATAATACAAAGTCATCTACACAGTCCATTCGATCTTTGGCCTGGACATGTGATAATTAAGTCCTGGGTAGAATACTGTGCCATACCATTTCCACACGTACGGACATCATATTGTCAAGAAGTTTGTTTCTCCAAGTGTCCCTCTCCTTGCTTGATTTTGTCAATAAGTTTGTTTCTCCAAGTGTCCCTCTCCTTGCTTGACTTTTCCAGGACACTCCAGCACGGAGACTCTTCCAAACCGTCTTTATGCGTGGAGATGAATAGTGTCACATGGACCCACTTCCATACACATGAGTTCCTACATGAGTATAAATAGAGGTGCTTTGTGGCAAGTGAAGTCAAGTGAATTGTGAAGAGTGTGAAGTGAAGTGTTGAGAGAGTGAGTGATTCTTTGAAGTGTGTGAGTGCCTTGAGTGTAAGTGTTACACCCCGATCCGATTTAACCATAATTAGTGTTAATTAAATATATTTTAGCAAAATTAATTATGCTTAATTACTAACTACGGTAAATAGTGTTTAATAGTCTTCATAGACTGAGTTAGTTGAGTTTTGAATCCTGAATAGGTGAGTTGGATTAGAGTTGACTCAATTGAGTTGAGTCAAAGGCTTTTTCGTAATTATGAGTTTTCGCGTTTTGCATCAATTGCATGTTATATTGACATCATTGCGTGTATTTTGACGAGAACGTCAATTTTCATATTTGCCTTTACCTCATTTGACCAACTATTAAGTAAGTGGGCCATCAATTGACTCAAATTGAAAATATACAAATTTAACGGACCTTTTTGCAAAACGGACATCTTATTTCTTATATTAAACCTAAACCTTTATTTTCCTTAATTTCCTCTCTCTACTCTTCTTCATTTCTACTGCTTTCCTTTATTCTTTCTTCTCTTTTTATCAATCATCAAGAGGAACCTAGTACATGTGCTTTGAGAACTAGGACAGTACTTCACCTTCATCATTATCATCTTCCTCACCTTCCTTTCTTCATTGTTGGCAAGGAAACCATCTCCACCCTCTCTTATTTCTTCCAAATTCGAATTTCTTGTTAAGAGGTTGGCATCAAGCTCTTGTATTTAGATTTTGGAGTTACCCTAGAGTCAAGAGACTCATAAATTATTCATGCATGCATGTTTATTAGTTTTCGATGTGTTATGTTGAATAGGGTTTGAGATTTGGGGGTTTTAAGTCCTTTTGAACCAAAAGTGTGTAGAAGAGTTTGGAAAGCTCATTAGAGGCAAGTATAAGCATTAATTTGGATTTTCATAGTGTTTATTTTTCATTGATTTAAGGATATTCATCTTTCATGATTTTATCTCTCAATAAAAGAATGGAATGATGTATTTTATGTATTTAATGAATAGGATTATAAATGATAGATTAGATAGTGTTTATGTGGTGAATGGGAGTATGGAGACTCTATTCTTATGCAGATTAAATGATAGAAGGAGGTGGAAATGAATGAGAAATTGAATAGAGGAGAATTCCGAAATCAAGAATTTTGGACAATTCGCTCGAGCGAACTGGAGCAGTCGCTCGAGCGAACCTCCATTTGACACTTGGGTCGAGCGAAAAAGAAGATCGCTCGGATGCCCATCTTTCTGGATGGGGTCCGCTCGAGCAACCACACCCCTAAACACCTCACTTAAGCGAATGAAATATAACGCGCGAGCGACCCACCTTCTGGATTGGGTCCGCTCGAGCGAACTTGGGGTTCGCTCGAGCAAACCTGGGGTTCGCTCGAGCAAACCTGATACTGCAACTGAATCCTTTTTTACCCAGATTTCAGGGCAATTTAGCACCCATAATTTATCTTAACCCACTTTAAATGTCCCAAATTGATAATTAAGGTGTTTACCTTTACTCCCATAGGAATTTAGGAACTTTTAAGACTTTATGACTTTAAAGGTGGAATTGTTAACCTTATTAATTGGTCCAACGGATAATTATTAGTCTAACACTATGCCATGAAGGTTAGTTTGGAAATTCAACGTATTTATTTTAAATTGTGACACCTAACAAAGTAGTAGTGCGTTGATAATTTTCAAAGTTACCTTGTATTGGACAGTGAAAGACTAAATTTAATAGTTTAGTATTGACTAGTAAAAATACCTTGATTCTCTTTAATTATTGCATTTCATATTGGAGTATAATTTCATTTGATATCAAATCTTATCTATTGTAGTTGTTGCATTATTAATACTCCTTAAGGTCCAATTTGGTTATATTCAAATTCGTAACTTTAATATGTATACTTAATCAGTATTTGTTGAACATATGTATTCGTTGAATATATGGATTGAGTGAGTAATGTGCGAATATAATTCGATTTGAATAAAAGGAATAGAAACTCACTCAAATCCAATCATGATTTGATCTGTATTTGATTCGATCAAGTCGGCACTACTTAGCTTCAACCTTGTAACACTCAACGGGGTTACACTTGATTTAGTTATGTGAGACTACTGCAGTATGTCATCTGGAGCACCGAAACTGCAGAACCAGGTAGCTAGTGAGCCTTTGGCCGGGCCGCTGGTGACATCCCAACTAGATTTGCTCTCTAATTGAGAGGATGAGCTTAAGATAGTAGTCATTTAATATGTTTTCATTATACTTGATTCAAAAGCATAAAATATTCTATTGTACACAATTTGCCTAGTTGATACTCATCGTTGCCATACATAAATTACTTATCTTAAATTCAATTTGATACATTATGTATTTCCTTATTAATGCCTATACTTGCTTAATCGTCATATTGATGATGCTACTTTAGGTGGCTAATTTCTTTTTGTGTGGGCCACACTTAGGAGTAGTTATTCTTTGTTCGTACTTTTGGTAATGTTTGTTTAGGGTTCTTTTATACACCCTCTTTTGTAAACAATGTATATTTTTGCATAATTCTTTTGTATTAAACTTGAAATATTAAATGGACAGAGTGAGAAATGATATCCTCACATGAATGAACACAGCTTCCGCTAGGAATAATTGATTTTGATAAGTTCTAGTGAGTTATAACTCACGTGTGTTGTTTATATTCTTCGTGTGTTCGTATTTGGCTCGAGACAGGTACAGCACACTGGAGTACGTGTGACACACCTCGAGGATTACCCTAGGCCAGGGTGATTCGAGACCGGGATGTGACATACATAAGTATGATATCAGAGCCCTGAAAATCTTTCTAAAAGACTTAGAAACAAAATTAATAACGTTGTGAGGACATGTTAGAATCGATAGAGTATAGATTAGTCAAGGCTAATTCGTTATTAGTTGTGAGTTTATTATTAGTATTATATGTTTAGTATGAGTATTGTATAGCTAGAGTTAGAGTATAATCTTAATATTTACAATTCTTTTGCAGGAACATGGCATTCGGCTCCGGAAGTAGACTCAACAGTGGAAACAATGAATCCCACAACAATGAACTGCCCTCGATGGAAGTTCGAATGATGATGTTGATGGAATAAATGGCCAAAACCAACGAAAATTTAGCGGCATTGATGACTAGGCAAGGACAAACTCAACCAATTTCAGGAACCCAAGTGGCCATACAGTCTAAAGAACAAGATCCAAATGACTTGTATGATAAGTTCAAAAAGAGATAAGCTACAGAGTTCCAGGGGAAGGAAGATGCCATTCAAGCGGATGAATGGTTAGATCATATTAACGACGTGTTCGAGACAGTAGTCTATGATAACAAGCAACGACTGGTTCTCACCACTTCCATGTTCTGAGGAGCTGCTAAGGACTGGTGGAAGTCCGTCAGAGACGCGTACAAAGTTGTGCCAAATGCCACAATCTGGGAAACCTTCCAAGAGAAGTTTCGCCGCAAATTCATACCGGATCACTTGTACCCGAAGAAGGAAGAGGAATTCATTGCTCTCAAGCAGAATAATATGACAGTGGCAACATATATACATACTTTCATCGAATTGTCCAAGTTTGTCAAGGATTTGGTTGACACGGAAGAGAAGAAAGTTAAAATATTTATTGGAGGACTTCATCCCATGTATGAAGAACACGTGGCAATGTACAAAAGACCCGAAACTTTTCAAGATGCAGTTGATAGGGCCTACACCACAGAGGAAATGGCTATTAAGAAGAGAAATACAGACCCAAAACGGAGTATGTCTCACTCCGGAAAGAATTTCCAACATAAGAAACAGAAGGGTGTGGCCAGTGGATCTAATATGCTCAGGTGTAAGACATGTTAAAAAGGGCACTCACCGAGAAATGCTGGAGGAATACTGGTGCATGTATTTTATGTGGATCTATGGAGCACTGGGCAGCTGCTTGTCCCAAAAATCGGGAAAATTATGGAACACCTCAGCAACCCCCTCAACAGCCAGCTAGACCAGCACTTCCAGCTCCACCTCAGCGGCTAGCACTGCCAACACCACCACCGAGACCCCAGCAGCAACAACAACAACAACAAGGAATGCCAAGACAGCAGCAGCAGCAAACCCAACAATTGCCACAACAAGCGGGGAGACTCTTTGCCACAAATCTTGAGCAGGCAGAGGCAGCTGGAAGTGTGGTAGAAGGTACTATCCTGATTTGTGAAAGAGATGCTAGAACATTGTTTGATTTGGGATCCACACATTCGTTTGTGGCGCCCCATTTTGCCAATGGTTTACAACAACTACCTGAGTTGCTTCCCTTTGTATTGATGGTGACTAACCCAGTGGGTAAGAGAGTAGCTTGTGACAACTACTACCCCAAATGTAGTGTGCAGATTGGAGGTTTGCTGATGCCAACGGACTTGATCATCCTAATGATGCAAGACTTTAACGTCATCCTTGGAATGGATTGGCTCACGAAATACAAAGCTTGTGTGGATTGCTTCCACAAGACCATCACCTTTAAGGTGGAGGAACCTAAGTCGAATGTCATATTCAAAGGTGTGCGGAGAGAGAGACCTAAGTCTGGACTCGTGTCAGCGTTAGATGCTATGAAGCTTCTAGAGAGTGGCTGTGAAGGCTACTTCGTTTTTATCTCCGAGAAGCAAACCGCTTGTGAAGCTTAAAGAAATTCTAGTGGTGTGCGAATATCCCGATGTGTTTCCAGACAAAGTTCCAGGATTACCTCCACCTCGAGAAGTGGATTTCTCCATTGACTTGGTACTTGGCACCACTCCAATTTCAAAGGCACCGTACAGAATGGCCCCCGTAGAGCTCAAAGAATTGAAGAAACAATTACAAGACTTGTTGGACAAAGGACTCATATGTCCTAGCGTGTCACCTTGGGGAGCACCGGTGTTATTCGTGAGGAAAAAGGATGGTTCTCTTCGAATGTGCATAGATCACCGAAAGATCAATCAAGTAACGATAAAGAACAAATATTCGTTGCCTCACATTGACGAACTGTTTGATCAACTTCAGGGAGCAGCGTACTTTTCGAATATCGATCTCAGATCTGGATACCATCAGCTAAGAGTTCGTGATCAAGACATTGAGAAGACGACGTTCAGGACGAGATACGATCACTACAAATTTCTTGTGATGCCCTTCGGCTTAACCAACGCTCCAGCGGTATTTATGGTGCGGATGAATAGGATCTTCGCTCCCTACCTCGACCAGTTTATTGTAGTCTTCATCGATGATATTTTAGTATACTCCAAGTCTATGGAAGAACATGCGAATCACCTCAGAACTTCGCTTCAACTCTTGAGAATTCACCAATTGTACGCCAAGCTTGAGAAGTGCGACTTTTGGCTTGAACAAGTAGCCTTTCTAGGTCACATCATCACTCGAGATGGCCTAAGAGTGATCCAAAGAAAGTAGAAGTAGTAATAAATTGACAGAGTCCAAGAACAGTAGCAGAAATTTGAAGTTTCCTAGGTCTTGCGAGATATTACCGTAGATTTGTTGAGGATTTTGCTAAAATCTCAGCCCCTTTGACAAAGTTGACCAGGAAGGATGTATCATTTATTTGGACTGAAGAATATAAAGTCAGTTTTCAAACTTTGAAAGAGAAATTGACGACCGCCCCAGTACTGTCCTTACCTGAAGGCACAGGAGGTTTTGTGATATATTCAGATGCGTCTAAAGTTGGATTGGGGTGTGTCCTTATGCAAAACGAAAAGGTTATAGCTTATAGGTCTAGACAATTGAAGAACCATGAGAGGAATTATGCCACCCATGATCTTGAGTTAACTGCTATTGTGTTTGCATTGAAACTTTGGAGACAGTACTTGCATGGAGAATAATCTGAAGTGCACTCAGATCATCGTAGTTTACAATATCTGTTCTCTCAATAAGATCTCAACATGAGGTAGAGATGATGGCTAGAATTCATAAAGGACTATGATTTCCAAATTAAATACATCCTAGGAAAAGGGAACGTTGTGGCTGACGCTTTGAGTAGGAAGTCGTCATTAGTTGCAACTATGGACACACAAGGGAGCAAGTTTGATGCTTTCGAGGAACTAGATGTAAAAGTCCAATGGATTAGTAACTCGGTGATATTGGTCGCAATGTTAGTGTACGAACCAGAATTGATAAATCAAATTAAGAACGAACAGCTCAAAGACCCCAACTTGGCTAAGATAAGAGATCATATTGCAGAGAAACTTGATTTCCAACTGGTGGATGAGATTTTATATTTCAGAGATCGGTTGTGTGTACCAAAGATTGAGCAGCTGATAAATTCAATTTTGACGGAAGCACATAATACCAAATATACGATGCATCCTGGGAGTACAAAGATGTACAGAGATCTCAAGAGGCGATTCTGGTGGAATAATATGATGAGGGAAATTGCAGAGTTCGTATCCTAGTGTTACACCTGCCAGAGAGTGAAGTTCGAACATCGGAAACCTCCGGGTCTTTTACACCCATTGTCTATTCCTCAGTGGAAATGAGAGCACATATCGATGGACTTTGTTTCCGGTCTATCGTTAACTAGTCGGAAGAACAATGTAATTTGGATAATAGTTGACCGGTTGATGTTATCGGCTCATTTCCTCCCTTTCAAGAAAGGTATGAAATTCAACGAGATGGCGAAGCTTTTTGTGAATGAGATAGTCCGATTGCATGGCACTCCAGTCTCGATAGTCTCCGACAGAGATATGAGATTCATCTCCTCATTTTGGCAGTCGTTTAAGCAGTTCATGGGCACTAAACTTAGTTTCAACACCGCTTACCATCCGCAGACAGACGGACAGTCTGAACGCACAATACAAACATTAGAAGATATGCTTCGAGCTAACGTTCTTGACTTCGGTGGCGAGTGGGACGAACAATTGGCTCTTTCCGAATTTGCATACAATTATAGTTTTCATTCAACCACTGGGATGCCACCTTTTGAAGCTTTATATGAACGGAGTTGTAGCACTCCTGTCTCTTGGGAAGAGGTCGGCACGAGGAGTTTACATGGACCGACTATTATTGCAGACACAGCCAAGAAAGTTCTTCAAATCAAAGAAAGGCTAAAGACCGCTCAGTCCATGCAGAAACGTTATGCAGACCATTGAAGAAGGAAACTCGAGTTCAAGGTTGGAGATTGGGTCTTTTTGAAGACATCTCCGATTAAAGGCATCATTTGGTTTGGGCAAAAAGGGAAATTCTCGCCTCGATATGTGGGACCATTCGAGATCAAGAGCCGAATAGGTGACGTGGCTTACAGATTGAAGCTTCCACCTGAATTTGCAGGAGTACATGACGTATTCCATGTATCTATGTTACGCAAGTACATTCGGGATCCATCTTTCAATATGAAGAAATACAAATTAGGCCTGATTCCACGTACGTTGAGCGTCCGCTCTGTATCATTTACGAGAAAGAACAAGTGCTGAGGATGAGGACCATTAGATAGGTGAAACTACTCTGGGATCACCATGGACTAGAAGAAGCCACGTGGAAACTCGAGGTTCTTATTGTGCATGAAGTGTATTCATAAGCCCATGGCATATGTCCCAACCCAACAATTAAATGAGCAAATGGGCTTGATTCTGGCCTAAATATGCAAAAGCTTTGGTCTGACCCATCTAAATCGCTACCTCATGTAATGTCAATATGCCTTTTAGCATTTGTGAATCTGCCCACTTGATATGAGCCATTGCTAAATTTGAAGGAATCATTAAAAAATAAATAAATAAATAAATAAAAATAAGCTGGGCAATTTTTTCATCTTGTATGTGTCCTATTCGTAATGAAAATTGAAGGTGGGTCTGTTGAATTGAAGTATGAGATTGTGATGTATTGCGCCAATATCATAATTATTATTGACTAGAAAATAAGCCCAAAAATTAAAAAAAAAAAAAATTCCTTCAACTTTTTATTGGGATTTTTTAATTTTAAATAAAATTATATTATTTATCATTCTTACCATTTTATTTATCAAAATATATTTAAACGGAGAAAAGTTCAGCAATGTTACATAAATTTTTAAAGAAATTAAAGACCAAAGAAACGTATAAAGATAACTAGTAGCAATCTTATCTCTTACTTACTACGTTACTAAAAGGTAAAATCAAATATTTTCAAATTTCAAGTACATATAAATTTGTATGTTCTTCAAAAAGTTTTTAAATGCTCGGATATGTTATTATTAGAGGATTTTACAGGAAAATTCCAAATAGGTAGCCGTTGTATGAAAAGGTGCCCAGTAGTTTGGGCAGTACAAATGGGGCCCGTCTGACCCTGTTGTGTTCTTTTTTTGAAAAATGAGTTGAGTGATGCTAGCGTCGCTCGTCACTGACAGGAGAACGCTAGCGTCGCTCCTCATCTCTTTTTCTTGGAATCAAGCAATCGCTTCTTTTCCATAGAGAGACTCAAACATGGATGATTCAAATCCAACTCAAAACCTCCCAATTCCAAATGCATCTCTACTCGCTCAAGCTGCTGCCGAATTCACTTCTTATCCTAGTACATTTCCACATTCTCTTCTTTCCCTTCCACACTTCAATTAATGTTTTCAGCTCTCTGCATGTTCTCTTTCCACGGTTTTCAATCTCCTCTTTCTTCTTTCTGATGATACAACGCCCTCTTTCTCGCTTATTTACTGTTACAGGAATGCATACGGACTCCTCTGCCAAGGAATTCCTCGATCGATTTCCTCTTTTGCGTCATTTTTAGGTATTTCTATAACTATCCTTCCTTTTCGGCACATTTTTAGGTTTTGTACTCTCAATCTATTGTTTGCATCTGCAGTGCTTTACAGAATGGAGCAGATGTGCCTGGGCTAGAAAATGCCCTTGTTTCTTGTCTTGGAAGGATATTCAGAACCAAGTATGGTTCCTCATTCACTCCGACTATATGGTATATATGTGCCGTCCACAGCGCACGAGAAGAGATGATTAGCCTTCATTGTTTCATCAACTTACAAATTCTCAATGCAATGCTTCTTAAGTTTTCCTCCATGATCTTACTAATCTAGCTTGCATCTCTTCAATATCTTTACGACTTTAGGTTTTTTTTTTTTTTTTTTTTTTTACTGAAGATTGTTAAATAGAGATTGGTTTTTTGCTGTTAAAGAAAGGACGAGCGACGCTGTGTCATCCCAGTCAAAGACGATTAATGCTAGCGTCGCCCCAATCAAAGTAAGAAAAAAAAAAGGGAAAATGGGATGAAAGAACCCTTTCGTAAGGCCCCAACTACGGGGAACCATTTCATGCAACAGTCATTTACCGGAAATTTCTCCGTAAAATCCTCCAGATTTTAATATACCTTTGAAGTGTTATATTGTGTCACTTATGGTGTTTGGCAATCTTCACAGATTTTAATATACCTTTGAAGTGTTTGACAATATATAAAAAAAACTGACAATATGATGTACCAAATAAGAAAGGAAGAGACTATAATCAATTAACCTAACATAGGACCCACTAATTAGTAATCACATGTATTAATAATCATGGTAGGACCCATCTATAGTAAAATATATTTATATATATTTATATATATATATATATAAGATTGAATTTAAGTCATGAGACAAGCAATGTTGTTTAATTAAGATGGGTCCACCAAACATTGGTTACCATATTATAATACATCTAATGGTGATTATCACAAATGGCCCTATCTAGCTTTTTTTTATGAGAAATCATTATGGGAACCATTTGACATTGGTAGTCATAATAACACTAGGAAAGCTATCAAATAGGGGAATCCATTTAATGATGGCAAACTGATAATTACAATCACATAATTTAATCTTGGTAATCATGGGACCTAGTTAATTTTGGTAGTATGGGACCCACCTAATGTAACTCTCCATTCGTATTTAGAAAAGATTTTTTAAAGATTATTTTATATAGTACATCCTTAAATAATGTAAAATGAAGGCTTTTGGAAAAAAATGAGATATTGTAAGATACTTTCTAAGTTATCCAAACTCCTCTTTTTAAAGAAATTGATTACATTCTAAACTAGCAGATAATATAGCAAAATTTCTTGAAATATCTAATTTCCAAAAACCCCCAATTTATAATCCAAGCCCGCAAGAGAAGAATTCTCCTATGTTGATAAGCTGGGGTACTCAACTTCACACTAACTATTATCTTCTACTTTGACATATTTACAATCATTGGCTAGTAGTAAATTAAAATTTTGACGAAAATTGGCTGTCTTTTGAAATTCTAAAATTCTGGAATTCACATGTTGAACCCTTCAAATCTCCAATAAATAAAATTGAAACTACAAGTATATTTCAAGCTATCCAATTAGGGACGTTGTTAGATTAAAAAAAAGTATATTTCAATCTAAAGATGATTTTTTTTTTTTTTTGTTTTTTTCCATTTTTTATGATGTCGGTATCTCTGAGGCCTTTGACCCAAAAGGACTAATCCCCCACAAACACAAGACATTGGGAGAAAACCCATGCCTAATGCCACTCCACCAACTCCAAGGTGGGTATCTAAACATGAAACTTGTTAGCTAACCTAATCAAACATTACATGTGGTCCACTTAACCCAATCATGACAGATGATTTGGATTGCAAATCTCCTATCTCTATTGATCTCATCCTTATCTTGTAGGATATTCTCATCTATATCTATCCCTAACCTGTAACATCGTCTAATTTGTATAAATCCCTATGAGATCTAATTGATCTCCAATGTTGGATTATAAATAGTTACTCAATTCAAGGATTAGGGTTATGCTTTGGACAATCAAATCCTTTCATGGAATTAGAGTGGGATTCGATCTCGTCTTTCTTATGTTGCCCACGTGGTAGGCCCGTCCACGAAATCTGTTGGGCCTGCATGTGAAGGGGAGTATTGAAAAGTCTCACATCGCCCAAGTCTTGAGTTGGACATGACTTCATATACCTATTTGGGCCTTCCACCTATGAGCTTAGGCTTTTGGATTGGTACATGGTTTGTTACAAAACTTTAGATTGTTATTAAATTTTATGTGAAAACTTTATAGTGTAACATTGTAGAATTCTCTTCTAAAATTGACATTTTTGAATGATTTCTAATTTTAAATATATTTTCACAAATTTTTACAACATCAAAGTAAATACAATTATAATGCCAACCTCACATCATAGTTCTGCTAAAACAAGGAAATCCAACTCTAGGCATGTCAAACGGGCCGGGCCAAACGGCCCACCAGGGATTTACCTTGGTACGGCACCGCACGGCCCATGCCTGGAGCGGCCTATGCCGTGCCGTGCTCAGCGTGCCCTTTTTTTTTTCTTTTTTTCTTTTTTTTTTTTTTTTCTTTGGTGTCATTCTATTGGTGTAAAATATAAATGGTGGGGATGGTGTTTGTTGTTTGATAGTAACACATGGACCCATCCAAAACCAGACCTAAAACTTCCCATATGGATCCTAGGATTGACCCAAGATGTACCTAGACTTTGGTCTAACCTGTTAACAATCAGAATTTTAGCAACCCCAGGACTCCTACATGATGTTCTTTATGGGTATTTGTCTGATGCAAGTCCAGCACAATGCAATTCCAGCACAGTAGTAGCAAACTTTGGAACAGATGTGTAAGATGTGTTCGAACTTAAGCTTACGAACAAGGCTTCTTTAGACAATGACCCAGAATTGGGCCGACCTCTTTTAGGTCCACTGTACTTAGCATGCAAGGGTTTTGAGAGGGTTTTGGGATCACAGGTCCGTTGGACCCATGTGGCCTTGGCCCACATTAGTCCCATGGCCTGGTGGGGCCATTCATGGGATCAAATGCTTTTGTACAAGTGTACCTGCCTGTATTAGATTGCATATACTTCCTTGGGGCCTTTTGTTTCTTGGAATTCAATTCCTAAAAATTTTAAGACTTGTAGTTTCAAAAGTGACCTAAAATGAAGAAAGGTGAACATGAAATCTCAAAACCCATATTTTTGTATTCCTATGCAAGTGGGCAGGCCTGGCGGGCCAACTGCTGTGGACAGGTCGGCTCATCTCATGCCGTGCCAATGGTCCGTATGCTGGCGCATGGTACATCTGCTTTCTAGAACATTGTGTTACCGCTTTTCTTCTTGATTTGTTTTTTTGTAAGAAGTTGGTACGGGCTACAGGGAAACAACTATAGCCAGCCACAGGCTTGTTTTTGTCTTACAGCGCGCGCTCTCTCTCTCACCGAATGAGACCATTTACGTAACTTTTTTTTCAGCTGGCCTAGTGGATGGGCATATTATGTAAACCTGCCCACGAATGGATAGATCCCAGGGTGGAGCTGTGGGAGCAGGTGCTCTATCCACACACAGAGGCAGCCCTGTGAATCCCCACTTAGATGACTTGAATCATCACAAAGATCTCCTAGAAATGAACGAGTTTCTCTATCATCTGTTTTTATATTTTGTAAAGGTTTCTATAACAATCGAGTTCAGTGTCCCACGCGTAAATTATAAAACAAACGGATCTATAACGGGTTTTATTTGTATCTTTTAACCATCTAAAAACTGCCAGTGCCAACCCAGCCCTAACATCATCAAATTAGGTAATCCCTGCATCATGGTGATCACCCAGACTCTAGTTTTAGCTCTGGAAATTGCTCTGGTTAGTGGCCAAATCATAGGGATTTCACCAATCAAAATTCATAGAGCAGCCCATGTGTTGATGGAAAGGGAAACAACTGTAGGAGGTTGGCTGCAGGTTCTTCACATTTAAATCTTGTTACTTTCTTTGAGGCCCACTTTGATGTTGGCCAATAATGGGTTTGGGGCCAGATTGAAAGCATGTGGATAGGGGCATGCAAAAGACGGTAATGACCGGATGATCATGGTCATCTATTTAAAGAGCTCCAAAGTTAAATAGTTCTATAGGCACTAAACAAAACCGCCAAAATTTATGGACCTTAGATGGTTGCGATCATCAGATCATACTGACATCATAGGCCCGGCCTGCCATGAATCAATATCAAATGCTTTCAAAAAGCAGGATCCCGCAAGGGTGGCATGGGGTTTTCAATCCCTACCGTTATAAAAGAAGGATCCCTTCCCTGAATGATGACAAATCCCAACTGTAAACATAAAACATATTTGCAGGCACAGATGGACCTAAAATTTAGTCCCCTGAAGTTTTACAACCAGTCAGTAGAAGATTTAAGAATAAGAATTCGACATTGTGGGTGAAGACAGGAAGAAAGCTCATGCTAAACAATTTTTTGAAGATGAGCTGCTTTTTCGTAGATTACTTCTCCATCCTACTGCTGTATATGGAGGCGGTCAGATAATCCTGATCTCTCCTCCAAATATCATTAACCTGTTAATGTTTTGCAGTGTCTGCAAAAATTCCAGAAGACAATACAATTAACCCTCAACAGCACACAAAGATTAAAAAGACGTACTCTTATTGAAGGAATCTTACCTCCAACAGGGATTCAATCTCCTCTTGCGAGTAAGGTACAGCTGCACCGGAATTGACAATTCCTTCAATTGCCGAAATAGGAAGGCTGTCCAGGCGGTTGGCAGCCATGTGCCTACCAAGTAAAGAAGAGAAACATTTCCATTCTGCATTCCACAAAAATAAAAAGAGAAGGCTTAATTAAAGGCATTATAAACAACTGTCTAAAAATGTAAGATTGAAAATCACTCATATGACTGGATTTGATTGTAAAGAAATGCACAGACCTTTCTGCAGAATTATCCAAATGAGTCGTGGAACAGATGACCCATCAACTTCCATGGGGTCTTGTGTTCTGAATCAAAAGAGAGAGAGTCAACATCTCTTTTAATTATACAAACTACATGTGACTAAAATGTGTTTAATCGTCAAACAGCAAAAAAAAAAAAAAAAAAAAAAAAACCACCAAGAATGAAGTTCTATTAAAAAAGTTCTGGAATTTAAATTAAGCACTAACCAAATCAGAATCATTATGTGTCCAATTAATAGTATATGAGCATATGATCAAAGTGCATTGTTTCTGACAATATCATCCCTAACATAATTATGTTTTCCCTGCAGTTCAATGATATAAAAATTTGATCTAATGGAACAAACAATAGATAATGCCTCAATAATCTCAAAATGGTGCAGCCATATTAAAGTACAAAAGGCCAAATATGTGAAATAGATGAATAGGCCAACTCTAGGATTATTCATTATGTCATTATGCAGTTGGCTATAAAGGCCTGCCCATCAATTGAGCTCATCAAAAGATTCAGGAAATGATCTTGATTTCCAATTCGCAGCTCAATTGTAGGCATTCGTGGCAGAGGATACTTTGAATATCAGCAGGTCTAATTTCGAGCAGTACCTTCAGTGTATATTCTACCAGAATAGTGTTTATTTATCTAGCACATTAGAGCCACAAGCCAGCTAATTTTGTGTATGGATCATCATATTTGACCCTAATAAAATGAACTTTCAACCTGCTGTGTATCCATTGACCAAAGTCCGTAGGGTTAACTTCAGTTGATTCAATAACAGAACAAAGTCCTCCTTAGAGAAAAATAATAAATTGACACTGTGTAGTGGGAAGGCACTAATCTGGTTTTTTTGTTAGGAACTCACGGTACACGAGTAGCATCATGGCCATGTGAGCAACCACTGTCATGAGTCAGCTGGTTCGTGGTTCCTCTCCCTCTCTTCCTCACGCTCCTTCATTCTCTGTTAACTCTTTATGGATATATATGGCAAAGTTTAAAACTTTGAGAGCAGCTATCAACATCTGTCTTATGAGACCTGCATCATGTGATATGAGCGTCCAGACGAAATAGATGAAGATATAGTTAACATTACATGACAATTAACTCCAACACACCTGGGGGCTGTAAGAAGGAGCAAGAACGTTAGGGGCCAAAAATTGAAAGGAAAAAGAGTTATACGCATGCATACTAATAAGATAGGCGTATGGTTTTTCTGCACTTGGCGACTTATGTACCGGACAAAATCCCAATTCAGAAAGTCTTTGTGTGATAAGTCTAAGCATCATTGTACTATGTCTTATCACGATATTCAAGTTTAGTGCCAAAGATTAAACTTACTGTCATTCTGCATAATGTAAAAGATTAAGACTTTCTGCATCTCTGTATTATGAGAAACTTTAAAAAAGAATGTACGCTATTTATAAATCTACAAGTGGTGCATGAATACACACTGATTGAAACTTGAGATGGAAATACCTTGTCCGCACAATTTCCAATTTGGCATGAGCTAGTTGAAGACGTATATAGTTTCTAAGGTCCTTGCAGTGATTTAAGCGTGCCCCCCTCACAGTCGACAAAACTGGACTAGCGGACTACTATTAATTAGAATTCAGAACCAATGGTCATCTGAAGAGTGAGGTAATTTACCAGTAGCATCATGTGGTTGCCAACATTACTAGCTACCAGCACATACCTTTGCAATTTGCACCAGCATTCCTTAGTCTGCATATGCAGTTGCAATGTTATCGGATGCCTGCACAAATCCATTTTGTGAGGAAATTGTAATCATTCCCAGTAATAACATTATCTCCAATAATCTATTGGCTTGTGGATGGTCAGGTGAAAAGCACATTCAATTTATGCAAACTTAACTAGGTAAATGCATGCAAAAGAGGATATGGAGAATTACAAGACAATGAAATCAGAAGAGACGTACCTCATCTGTAGCTTTGGACTGGCATTCCTGTTTTCGCATAGTGAATGTATTTCTAAGAAATTGATGGT
>QPKB01000709.1:0-21848 GCA_003546025.1 Camphora micrantha
GATATGGGCTCAGGTGCAAAGATGAAAGTGCCCAAAACAGCTGGTTGGCATAATATAAAGTAGATGGAAGATCAAACAGTGCATGGACAATGACCCAATAGAACATGAAAGTAGACCAGATCATCAAAACTACATGGTGGGATAATATAGTTGAGAACTCTGCAGTAGTTTCAGAGCCCCTACTGTACAAACTACAGACTTATCAAGGAGAAGAAAATAAAAGATAAAACTTGAATAGTTATTCAAGTGAGAGAGAGTGAGAGAGAGAGAGAGCGCTATAAATGAAAAGGAGAGAGAGTAGAGGGAAATGTGGGTGTCTCACCAGATAAGGTTGTTTGAGAAGGAAGGTGGGGATGAGGTGTCTCACCAGATAGGGGGTGTTTGAGAGATGACATTATTAGTACGATGGTTCCAGTGAGCTTTTTTACCTTGAAATGCTGAGATGCAAGTACCAGGGGGAAGTTCCCAACAATAGGCTCTCTTCCCTCCCACATATAGATGGTGCCAACCAAACCCAGATAAGCATTCCTCCTTGAGATACACTCAAAAGGCCAAAAAAGGCCCAAGAAGAACTCAGATAAGCAGGAACCAAACCAAACCCAAAATCCCATATTGAGAAAGAGAGACATATGGAGCAGTGGGGGAAGAAGATAGTCCTTTGCAAGGACCGTAGCACATGCAGCTGTGGGTAAAATAATTGTACTTGTGCGTGGAGAAGTGGACACGTGTAAGATCCAGGTTGTAGATGAAGGGCTCAGAAGAAAAAAATGGAGCGGAAGAGTGGTGGGTATGGCCTACAAAACCCTAACCCAGGTATTGAATTTCCCAACCCTCTCTTTCTCATCTTTGTGTTAATTTTTTTTCCCTTTCTCTATTCACTATCTAGTTATCTCCCTAATAAATAAATAGACTCCACCCCAGCTCGTTCTCATGTTTTTTTTATTAGTATTAATATTTCTTGTTTAATCAATACAGTTTCTGGCTGTATTGATTGAGTATTTAAATGTCTCTTAACCCTAACCCTAAAAATGAAACTGCAAATCTCTCTTTCTCAAATTTGTATTAATCTATTATTTTTCATCAAAACAGTGTCTTAACTCTTAACCCCACCCCTCATATCAAAACTCCAACCCTCTCCTTCTCAACTTATTAATATCATTATCAGCTATATATATTCTAAATCTAACCCCTGATATGAATGACAACTCCGACACTGTCTTCTCAACATCCTATATTATTGTTTATCCCTTTCTCCACTCTCCATGATTACTCCTCTGTTTCTTTTTCATGAACCTACTCACAAACGTACCTTAGCTCTTTTTCTTATCGATGTCTAGTTGTCTTTCATCCCTTTTTTGTGATGGTTTTGACCCTACTACAAGCAATTTACCACCCTATTTCACCTCCATCATCCACATTCATGTTCCCCCAAAGCAATCACATTCATGCCTTGTTTATTCCCATCCTGACTTCTGCTGGTGCCGCTTCTGCTTCTTCCTCTTTGTCGACGGGGGTGCCATCACCAAGGAAAGATGTTTCCTTTCAACCATGGAAAGAACTGCATCCCACACTCGTATGATGCCGATCAATGCCTGTTGGGTGAGCAGACCTTCTCTAGAAACGAACCCACTTCTTCTTTCATTCAGTTCTCCCCATTTCTCTACCACAACAGCCGCTTTCTTAACTATGAGCATGAGCTGCTATCTAGGCACCTCACAAAACCCCCACAAATGGTTTCAACTTTTACTGCAATAACATCAGTGGCAGATGTAGGTGCTAATAACACAGAAATGGCTGTTTTGGGCACCACCCAGAAGATGCTTTTTTGCAAAAAGCGCTCTCCTGTGGCTGTTGGTAGAAAGAGAAGCTCAAACAGGGAACGCCACAGCAAGATCTTTACTGCTCAAGGCCTGAGAGACCGTAGGATGCGGTTGTCTGTCGATGTTGCTCGCAAGTTCTTCGGTCTGCAAGACATGCTTGGCTTTGATAAAGCCAGCAAAACTATTGGTTGGTTGATGACGAAGTCAAAGACCGCAATCAATGAACTCACTAAAGGCCTCTCCCAAAGTGATGGCTGTGGTGGTGACAGCGATGGAGGTGATCAGAATTTGACTTCAGAGTCTGAAGACATCTCTGGATTAGATGAGACTACAGCTGATGTGAATCAACAGGAGAATGATTTGAAGCAGAAATCGTTGGTGGCCGCTCCAAAGGTGAATAGGAATCAAGGTTCGAAGAAGGTTGCGATTTGCCCAGCTGCTAAAGAGTCCAGGGCGATCGCAAGAGCAAAGGCAAGGGAGAGAACTAGGGAGAAGATGAGTAAAAAGCTTGACAAATCAAAGCAACTGCCCAATGGGAGCACCCATGGCCCTTACGGATTGAAGCCCCTCAGCCCTCTCGGATTCCCCAGGGAGTCCAGTTCTCGCATCAGTCATGACAAGAAATCATTTGAATTGGGTGGTGACATCAATGAGCCCAACAAGCTAGGAATATCAACATATGATTATTACCAACACATCTTGAATTCGCAAGGGGAGAACAGCAGCGGTCTTGTATCCTTTAATAACAATGGCATGATGACCTTCTTCCCAGAGAACTGGGACATGAGTAGCATGCACAAGGACACGTTTTAGCTGTTGTGATACACCCAACATGCATCTATTTACAGGTAAAACTCATGAACGAATTACTGGTTTACTACTCTTCAAATTGCCTTCCGTTAGTCTGTTTCCAGACATTCCATGTTTGAAATAACTAATGCTTGATTACTGTAATTTGCACTTGATGAGATGCATGAGCATAAGAAAAGTTCTAATTATTGTTTTCATGGCATTGAATTTATGACAATATCATCATTGTTTTACTTAGTGAGGTTGAGGGTGTGTTAATTTAGTTTGGATGAGATAACTGCTGCTGATTTGTCCATATTAGCTTGAATGTGTTTCAAGTAATTGAGATGCCTACCATTACAATTGATGACTTCAGTGTGGGTGGGTTTCAATGGCTCCCAAATGGATGCTAACATCGGTGGTGTTTTATAGCTCTATCTGAAACCTACAAAAACAGCATGAAATGGTTCATTATTGGGCATATTCACTATTCCAACCAAACAACCAATAACTCTTGTTTCTTTGATAGAGGAAAGAAGACACAAAATCTTACCCATAAATAGAATCATACCATGTATACAGGAAGGATCACATGCATGTCCAGAAACAATTACATGATCCCAATTCCAGCAATGTAAACAAGAAGTTCCAAATTTAACTAATTTATCCACAATTGGTTTTGATCCATGTAGTACAAGAGTATGAGTATCATTGGTCACAAGCAAACAATCCATATCAATCGAAAAGAAAATTCAGAAGTGATAATAGAATTTTTAGTGATTTCAAGTTCCAAATATTTCCAGTTTCTTACAGAATGTTTATAGCCTTGTTCAGGTGTTTTTTTTTTTTTTTTAAATTGTTACTCTTTCTTAGACATGGTTATAAAGAAATTGTGCTTAATGTCAAACAAAGAAATCAACCAAAGTTTATAAAAGGAGTCGCAGCTAAATGAATAAAACGATTCAAATTCAAATATCTCTCAAATACTATAATTGAAAGGAGTAAAGAATTGGAAAACTGAAGAAAAAGATGGAAATACTAAAACTATATGAGGAAGTTTAATTAAGAAAACATTCAAGGTTATGTTTTAAGCTGGTATTTTGCCTTCATTTTGGTTCCAAAATTCTCCAATGGTCGTGGTGGTTGACATCATTTTTCCTACACTATAGATTTTTATATAGTAATGGCAATGATCTTATGCTATATATCATCAGTATGGCATGGCCAGCGAACTAAGCCTGATTTAAATTCTGTGGAGCTAGACATTTGGAAGATTCAACTCATTCATATCACATACATCACTACATATATTGGCACTTGCGCAAATCCTCTCCAGTTGGAATGACATCCCTGTTGGGTTTCTCTGTGTGAAATTTATAGTAATGTTTTCCAAACATGTTCAATCAGGAGTGCATAGAACACCGAAAAATGTGGTAAAATTTGGGGCGGTGCCTAAATATAGAGAAGCTCATGTGAAGGCACGTGGTATGAGGAAGGTCGGTATGAAAAAGGTGGGTACACAATTTGAAGTCAGGTGCTTGCTGCCATCAGTAACAACAGCATTTCATCATTTAAGAGCAGCACATTGCATATGTTTTGATTAAAGTGGAAACTGGAACTACTAATTTGCAGATTTGTTATTCGCTTTTTCAAAGCAAACTTTGTTGGGACTCGTAAATTATGGCATCTCGTTCATGCTTTTTTTTTTTTTTGGGCCCTATCTCTTTCTAAAGTTAAAGCATTTCGATGCAGAAAGATTATATTTTACGAAGAGCCCTTGTTTCTGTTTTGAGGATGGTGAAATGTTACGGTCCTAAGTTGTTATAAGATTTAATTTGATGCATTCCATTAGTCCTGAGGCTTTTGGCGTCTTGGTTAAGTACATGACAATCGGTATCAGAGCAACCTCCACGTCTTAGGTTCGAGTCACGGAAAGGACTATTTGGAGTAGAGTGAGAGCTGTCTAAAAAAAAAGAGAAAATGACTACCTACCGCCACAGTGAGAACCACCGCGAAGAGGGCTACCTGGAGCAAGGTGTGAGTCGTCCCAAGAGGGAAAAAGAATTATCTGCCACAGAGTGAGAGTCGCCGAGGATGTCGGCTGCGTAAGCGTAGTGGTCTGCTACGGTCCTAAGTTGTTATAAGATTTAATTTGATGTGTTTTATCAGTCCTTGGGCTTTTGGCGTATTGGTTAAGAACATAACAAAAGATGACCATTGAGTATCCGAAGAGTATGTTGAGGGGTGATGATAGTGTTTAAGTTTATTATATTGATTTTATTCAGCGACATAGGCTTTCATATGGTTCCAAATCATAGTTAATGTAGTTCACAACATTTCTACCATTTATCTTGCGCACCACATCACCATGAACTTAATTTTCAGTGTGTTTCTATTCTCCATGTTGTGTTTTTTTTTAACAAAATGGATAAGCAGATTATTTCTTAAATTCTATGAAATACAACTCTAATTGTTTTTTGGGTGGATAGGCTTTTGATCTAACACATGGTTTGGAGCATGGAAAACTCTCCACAATTGTTTTCTCGAGCCTAATGGAACTGAAGGTGGGCGGACAGGGACACATGGTTTGGCAATTTCTCAGGGTGAAGCTAGAAAACATTGCTAGACATGTCAAGCGAAACAAGAGAAACACCGAATATTGGAGCAGTTTCTACTAGTGGTGTGAAAATAGTGCTTATAGAACAATGGTGAGTTTAATTTGCCTCTGTAATATGGTTTGGAGCTTAGGTACTTCATGAAGACTTCTATTGGATTTGTAATTTTCAAATTAATATTTTCTTTTTGTGTCTTGACTAGTTTAAAATATGTGTTTTTTCAAGGTTTTTTATTTTGAGATTTTTTTTTAATTTTTTGAATTATGTGTTTTGAATCCCAGAGAGTTCAGGATCAAATCTTACTAAAGTGGTTTGGTAGAGACATCATTTATGATTCTCTTTTTTCCTTTGCTTTCTTATTTTCCACTTTCCAAACATCTTTCGCTATCCTCGGCGATTGAACGAATTGTTTGGCCGGGCCAAGGTAGTCCTGAAGGGAAGAGCCCTGGTCCAGAGAAGAATTAAACATCTCCTTCTTCTCTCACAACAACAAGAAGAGATGAGAAATATCAATTTATAGGACTTTACAAAGGCTTTGCAATTACATAACAGTGTAAACACAAACTAAAATTGTTATGTAAAACAACGATCTTAGGGTTACAACCAATATCATGTGAAGAGAGATAGGAGAAACAACCCACAGCAGGCATACGAGCTGTGTGTTATGTACATGTTACAGCGCTTAAGCACTCTAGAACTCAGATTTTAAAAAGTTATACCTAGTCTATTTTCCATTTTACATAATATATCGATTTTGATGAATAATCATCTATCTTATATGTTAAAAGTCATTCTTAATGCTTTCTAATAGTGTGGTTAGGAACATTTACAATGAGCCTTATTTTCTATGTAATGTAGTTTAAGGTATGGGAAGAAGGTTTTGATCATCAACATAATGATAATCATAACAATAATAACATGAGCATAGAGAATCCGCACTTTGCAACCCTGACCAAAAAATATAAAAATAGAGGGAGAGAGAACTAAGAAGAAGGCTTCTAGTTGCTTGATGAGGAGATGTAGATGGCAAGAGACCATCATCCAGCTTTACCATCAGCATCATCTACCAACTTTGATCATTCAATTGAGAGCCAAGTGACCCTATCGCAGTAGTTTGTGGTTCTTTCTTCATATCTAAGCAAAGATGCTTACCTAGGAGTTTAATTCTAACCTAGCAGCTGACCCTCGTTGTATTTGACTTACATATATAATTCGAAATTATGGGTTAAACATCATCGTTAATATTGGCTTCCTGCTATTTATGTGGATAATGAAATACTTAGATACTGTTTGGCAAATCTTATCTGTGGTGAATAAATATGTGCAAGATAGATCTGTGGATAATAAATATGTGTAAAATATGTATTTTAAAAACAGAAAATTTGGTAAAACAGACTATTTGGTAAAACAAATACACTATTTGAAATAAAATATTTTATGAATATGACAGTTCACATTTTTATATAATTTTATCAATAAGCACGATGGATCAAAGTCTAAAATTTGATCCCTCTAAATATTTTTAACTTTTCTAAGAGGAGAGTTTCAGATTGTGAATTTATGGACCCTTAGAAGTCCAAAAATGAGAACTTTAGGATTTGCTTTTTTTTATTTTACAAATATCTCAAGATTCAAGAAAAAAAGAAAAAAAAAAAAAACTACTCAAATTTGATAGCATGATAGTTTTTGAGGTCTTGAAGATAGGCAACTTGTTCTGATTAATTCTTTGGGCGCCACAAGTGAAGAAAAGAAAAAATGGATTAGCTGGAATCACTTGAATACCCAGCCATTTTATATCAAATATATCCTACGCTCACAGATTTTTCTGCAATCTCTTGAGATCCACGAAGAATCAAAGGTTGAGATTCATCCCTCGCAATCGTTTTAGCTTTCCTAAGAGGATCAACTGTTCGGATCTTGATATAAGGTCCCACAAAAGTCTAAAAATGCAGATTTAAGGGTCTGTATTTTTTATAAATATCTGAGGATCAATGAAGAATCAACGACTTAAATTTAATGCTGTAATATTGTTTGAGACCCTTGAAGACAGTCAACGATTCTAATTGACTTTTTGGGGCCCATAATGTAAGGAAAAAAGTAGGAAATGGACCAGCCGGGACCACTAGAAAATCCAGCCATTTTACATCTTACTTTTTCTTCAATTTCATGAGATCCTCAAAGAATCAAGGGCAAGGATTTCAATCCCATAGCTATTTTGACATTTTCAAAGAGTGTCAACTGTTTGAGTCTTGACATAGGGACCCACAAAAAGTCCAGAAATTCAAATCTGTTGTTCACAGTTTTTCATAAGTTTTTCAAGATCTATGAAGAAAACAACTGCTCAAATTTGATATGACAACCATGCTTGGACTTCTGAAGACAACCAATGATTCAGACTGACATTTAGGGTCCAACAATTTAAAATAAGAAAAAAGAAAAAAGACTTGGACGTCAAACTTATAGGTTACCTGCTTCAGACCAAAATATTTTTTCCCTAAAAGCAGTTGCTCTACTGCATGTTTGGTATATCTATTTCCAACCTCTCTACTTTTCTAAATATCTTAAGTAGGTAGATGTTGAAAAAATAAGAGTGTTTGGCATACGATTCTAGTCTCTATCTGCTTTAGAAAAGTAGAGGCAAATCCTCTTAAAATGAAAAGACATAATTCTATGATACTGAAAATAAGAACCGAAGGATCTCAAAAGGTAGAGGCAAATATTTTATATTGAGATGAAACACAGTTTTTTAATTTTAGACTCCTTTTTATCGCTTTTTTTTTATGGCCCTAATTTGGATGGCTCTTTCAGAATAAGAGCCAACATGGCCCTAGGTAGTGATGTCAACTGGGCCGGGCCGGGCAAAAAACAACGGCCCATGACACGGCACGGCCCTTCCCATGGGCTGTGCTGGGCTCAGGGAACGGGCACGGCAGGCCCGTTTTGGCACGGCCCGCTGCAGGCTGACCCATTCATAATTGTCGACCTGCCAGGCACACCTAGCCTACAGGAACTTCCTATTTTCTAATCTAAATTTTCACGATTCAGTTGAGTAATATACCAATGGACATCATACAAATTTTTTATCTTTTTATCCCAGTCATCGTAAATCTCAATTTATACGGAGGAAACTAAATGAGAAACTTAAAACTCAAATTTCTCACATAATATCTATTTGCTAGAGTCCATCAGTGTCACTTGATGAACATTGATGTAGATGATGAGATCGTGAAGTCTGTATGATGCATGGACAATGTATATGCCCTTAATTTTTATACAGGAACAATGAAGAAAAATTAATTGGAAAAAAAAATTAAAAAGGCACACCAAGTAGTCGGTTGGACATCCCAGGCCCTAGGTCCTTCTCAAATAGACAAAAAAATGTCTAATTACTGGTTTAAAAAGACATTTCACTAGGATCATCCAAACGGTCTTTTGGGTCTATATTTCTTTTTGAAAAAAGTCTACCTGGACAAACTTTTTGGCCAGAAATTTGGACAACCCCCTATGATATCCCTTCAATAGATATTCAAGGGATATCATTGGGGTTGTCCAAAATTCTGGCCAAAAAATTTGTCCAAGCAGCACTACTCTTCTTTTTTAAACCACTTTAAGAGAAAGAGACATAAAAAACTAGACACACCAAATGTCACCTGAAATAAATTGAATTATTTAATTAGTGTATTTGACTCTGATTATTATGATGAGATTGATTATATAATTTCACTATAAGATTTTACCATGATTACCATTCATGAATTGAGATCCAAGGGTCCTAATGATCTTGAATGCTTAATTTTTTTTAAAGAGGTACAGAGAGATCATTGCAAATTAAAATGTAAGAAGTAAGACGGTGTCCAGCTTGATCATAAGATCACTGTCGGGCCATAACTCTGATACCATGTATGCTTATAAAGAAAGGAATGCATTTGATAGAATTTCACCCTAACATATTACTGAAGCCTCTTCTAATTAATATGCTTATTTATAGTGACTGCTAGTATTTTACATTAAAGTATATATACTATGAATATACATTTTTTAAAGTTTTTATACATTGAGACACTATCAAGCCCAAATATTGGGTGTGAAGCTAACAGAGACAATCCAATCCAAATTGCATTTGGTTAGAGAATTTGCATTTCTGTTTAGTTCAGTTGGGTATTCTCAGTCACCATTTATGCTCAGTTCGGGTTTGCCCACTCACAATTTGTATCAGGCTTGGGATGAGATAGTACCCAAACCGACCTGACCAGAGCTGCACCCCAATGAGGATGGTGCAAACAAACCCAAAATGACAATTCCGGATTCCAGGCCCCAAGAAATTAAATAAAATCTTCCTGAACCATTGAATTTGAGGTCTATGAATCAAGGGGATTTGGTGTTAGAAAAATGGTTAGAGCACCCATGATTTGGGTCAACTTGAGCCAAAATAAAAATGAGACACACTTATCTTTTTAGGTGGAACTACATGGAAATGTGATCTACGCCATGAGTTGATTAAGAACATGTATTGTGTATCTCTGATCCATTGAGAAACGAATAAGAAATTTACTCCTAACACAAACTACTTTGAACATGGTAAATATCGAAACACAATGCAGTAGTAAATTTGCATCCCACGGTGCTTAGGAGCTAAAGATTCTTGGATATAAATATGTTCGCGCCTTGGTAGTAAAGCTGAGCCCGAAGGGGCTCCCACTTTGTTGGAGGAGAGAAGACCTAGCCCCACCCACCCATCTGGGCTTGGGCTAGGGCTTCATGCGTAAGTCGGGCCTAGCTCGGCCCACTACCCATTTTTTATTTTTGAAATTTTTTTATTTAATAAATTTTTTTTTTCCAATGATGTGTGTCCGAATCCAAATGGTTTGTGTCCATTTGCAACTGGAAGGGTGTGGTCAACGAACATTGTTGTTCTTCGTGTCTATTCAATGGTAATCAATCACTAAATTGAACATATCAACCCTACATGAAGAGTCTGAAGCAGGCTATATAACTCATCTCGTCTATACAATTTTGATCATTCATTCACTTTAACTACATTACATCTGGGTCATTGGTCGAAGTCTAGAGAGAGAGTATGTCGCAGTTCTGGTTCATTGGTCACACAATTTATAGTGCTGCTACTATGTGAAGAAGATGATGTATCTTAGGGAGACAAATGCCACAGAAGCTCATAAGCACCATCGCGGGGGCGAAATTTTATTCTTAGACAATAGTGTTATACACTGCATTGATCACCTCACTTTATTCAGATTTCCGGATTACAGTTATTTGCTTCCTACCTACAAACTGTAAGTGGATTTACATTTCAAGATTATATTCCGTATTGTTGTTGTCCTTTTTTATTATAGGACAAGCCTATTTTCCTGAATACTGAACTAATTAATATGTACTCGGACTAACATTAGGGTGATCTAATCGAGTTGATATTTTGCATATCCCAAGGCTTTATTGAGATCTTTCAATCCCTCACCTCCTCATGATTGGGGATATAGTTTTTATTTTCCTAGTGAGTACTCTATAAAAAATATATCATGAGAACTAGCTTGTGGGGCCCACAAGAGGCATAAAAAATTATGAGAGGTAGGAATAGAAACGATCTCAACGAGATCTAGGGTTCGGCAAACTTCTATTTGACGAAATCATTCCAACAACTTGATCTATGATTTATCAGGGATACCAAAATGCAACACAAAATTCTCTTTCACATTTTGTGAAAATCTATTAGGTGGTTCATGATCCTTACATTCAGTTCGGGTTTCCCATTCTTTTTCTAAGTTTTGGAGCAGTTAGACCTACCCCAAAGTGCATCAAGGGTGACCAGCTTCTTGGCCCAACAAGCTAACTGGTCACCATTCATGGGCGTACCAATGGGCCAACTGGGTTCATTTATTCTAGAAAACATCAGGTTCATGGCCTGGATTGTCGGCGCCAATATCTAGTTAATGCAAATCATAATAGGAAGCAGACAAAAAATGGCTCAATCAACAAACTTAGATAGAGTCTGGCCAATATCCGAGGCCCACGTTGGTGTAGGATGCCAAAATCACATACCTCTTTAGCTTCAGCAATGAAAGTATTGAAAAGGAAGTGGATAGAAAGACAGGAGAAACATGCCTGGAAAAATAACATCTGACACTAATATATTATATATATATATATATATAGTCCTAGCAATTAAAAAGATCTTTACTGTGTCTGTTACAAACTATGCCATTAGCCCACAATTTAGACCATGGGCAAGAACCAGCACTGATCCCGGATTTAAGGGAAGGAAACCTACATCGTCAGAATATTGGGCCATAGCATAAAAAAAATCTTTCTGGATTGGGTCACCAACATGAGAGCCACATTTATAGGATCCTGCCTATAGGTTATGATAGCATGCAATATATGCTCAGGAACAAGAGTCTCGAATCCTCAAGTTCGTACTCCTGCCTGAGATAAGATGTGCAAAGATCCCCAAGAGGGGAAGTCCCAGCCTTCCAATTCTTGGACTTTGTTCTTCTTCTTCTTTTCTTATCAACAGTACAAAAAAAATAAAATAAAAATCACTGCCTCAGTCCATCTGAACACCATTGATGCCACCTAATTAGATGTTCATCTATTTTGATTTCGAGTTATGGCTAGTGGATGAGTGGGGCACCAAATCAATGGTTCCAACGACCCAGACGGACTTATTTATTCCTAGGTGTAAATCATTCAAAGATTTTCAAATTAAGTTCCCCAACAAGGGAATGTGAACTGAGCCAAATGTAAGAACAAACATTTCAACTCTAGCACGACAATATATACTTAAATACAGAAGTAAGCAATACAAGCTGGCATTGTAAATAGTCATACACAGCTTTAAACGATAAATAAATTTGCCAGATGATTATACAAGAAAAAAGCAGACCCACTAACACTTTATCATCATAGTTTTACCCCCACAAGAACTAAAGTTCAAAAAAAAAAAGTCAAGAACCCAATTTCCATCATAGAGAGAACGACAGAGAACATCTAACCATGAAAAACATGTTCTTCAACTCTACCAGCACCTCTTGAACATGTTGCTCGAAGTCTTCTATTCTCCCCACCAAAGCAGTAATAGCAGCCCATCTTCCTCACTTTCCTACAAAATGCAGAAAGAAAGAAACATGATTTCATCATTGGTAACATGGGATGGTCTGGTCTTGGATCTATGAAAATGACAGGAGTTGGGCAGCATTGCATTAATTCCTTACGTTGCTTACGAGTAGTTGAAGAGAAAAAAGATTGTTGAGAGGGACATCAGAACACTCAGACGCACAAACGCTCCTAATATTTCTTCATAGTGGCAATGTCCAGAAAAGGATGATTTTGTTGGATGATAGTATCTCTGATGTAGACTATGGAGTTGGAGGTCGAGAAGATTGACTTGTATTTCTGATCTAAGTAGCAGAGTAGGAGATAAAGTGGTGGACCATATCATTGTGTCAATATTTCTTGTATTTTGCTAATGAGGATGAGAATCTGAGTTTGGGAGCGTAAAATACTAGAACTAAAGCAAACCTATAGGTGAACTGGTTGATGGGAGTAGGAAGTGTTCTTCTTCCTTATAATTTCGCTGTTTGGGAGCTGAGAAGGTCAGGCTTCATCAGGACAGTCTATAATGTGGCCATGCTTGCCTTTGATATAAGATTCTCATTGTTTATTGGGACAAGGGAATGGTCTGCCATTAGTATGGTATTATGGTCTGATTGGTTGGTTTCTCTGTTGTACCAGTGACCCACAAGTGGCTGATTCAGATTGTTAGTATGTAGGGGCTCCACTTAAGATGGTCGTTATACAATTTGTTAGACTTGAGATTGTACCCACTCATTATCTATCTAATTCTTCTTGGCTTGGCGTTGAGAGGTGTCACCCGTTGTGTATGCCGCAAAACTTGGATAAAAACACTTTTTTTAAGTGACAGGTCCAGGAAAAAGGCCGAACATAACCCACTAAAAACCCAGTATGGTGGCTGATGAGGTTGGCCTATCACAGCCGAATCCAGTCATGCCGCGCCCGGACCCATGCTGGGCCAGGCGAACCGCTGTGCCCTAATTTTTCCATATTTCGAAACTACTGTGTGCGTCATGATTAAAATTAAGAATGCAACTAGAGCGAGAAATTGTCTGTAGAGGTGAGGGTGATGGGTTATAAGGCGTAAGAATCTAGCACACGACTTAACTTCCTTCTGGTTCATACTTAGTCAGCTCTAAGTCTTCTTCAGGTATTTATTTTTCATTTTATCTTGCGTCATTACTAAAGACAATATATTACTTATCTCGAGATTCTGGGGTGAGATTCACCTTTGATTCTTTTAATTCATTCACTTTCATAAATGATGGTCTAGAAACTTTAGAAGATTAAATTCTCTTAGATTACCATTCTTATCAGAATCTTCAAGGTGTTAGTAGAGGCAGCGAAATACCTTCAATAGTATCTAAGTTTAAAATATCCACTTCCGTTGAGTAGCCCACTTAAGCCAAGGAATGCACAAGACGATAAAAAGAGAAGATAAGTAACAAACTGAGTAATTTGTATACGACTTTTTTAATTGCATCAACTTTCCAAGCTACCATGCCAATAAATAATAATAATACAACAGATATGCTAAAATCTGGAACTTGTATTAGATTCTCAATTCAATATCTCATTCAAGTCCACTATCTCATAACATTTAACTAATTATTAAACAATCAATATATCATATTAAATCTATAAAATAGGAGGCCATAAACACAGCTGAGTCTTGCCAAACTGACAAGCTTATTTGCATAAAAACTTGAGCCCAAATCTTCCACCCTCTCATTGCGTGGGTGTAGGGTGTGCTTGTCATTGCACAATTGGATGTTCGAGTGTTCCCACGGGTAAGATGGTATAAAATTTGTGTGGCAAACTAATCAACCGCTCCAAATGTTGATTTCCTTGAAACGATCCCTACAAAAGTCATCCCCTTGGAGTAAGAAATGAAAAACAAAAGGTATATAAAGTATCTTTCAATTTATATAATTTTTATTTTAAAAGAACTAAAAAAATTAATAAGGGCATGTGGCCGGGTAGGCCCGTGAGCAGCACGACACATAGAACATAAGTCGTGCCATGGGTCCTGCCGGGCCAATTCCCATTGAGCTGTGCACGACACGGCATGGCCTGGCCCAAACAAAGCTGGGCCAGGGTACGGCCCGTTTTACACCGCTACTCTGACTTGACCCAGCACTTGTGCCACCTCTAAATGGTACTCCCTCCCTGCTAATGGTAAATGTCAAAGGAATAAACTACAAGAAAAGGCACAAGTAGCGGTGGACAAAAACCGCCGCTACAAATCCAAAATCCGCCGCTATATATATTTAAAGGCAGAAAAACGTCCACCATTTTTTTTTTTTTTTTTTTTTTTTTTTTTTTTTTTTTTTTGTCGTGGAGGTAGCATCACTATAGGTTTTAGCAGCAGAAACAAATTTCCACCACTAAAAATAATGGTGGAGAAAAACCACCTCTTATTAGTGAGATATCGCCGCTAAAAGACTTTTATTAGGTGGAAAAGTGCATTTTGATTATTATAGGGGTGGATTTTTGTGTATTAGAGGCGGAATGTAACCGTCTTTATACATTTTCCACCCCTATAAGTATATTACAGGCAGAAATTTTGTCATTTGTTATTTTTGCGGTGGTTTTCATGGTCCTGAATGGGTCCCACTTTGACCACATGTTGGTAGTGTTAAATTTCCATCACAAGCACGCATTGAGCTAAGAAATTACTTGACCTTGATTTTGAAGAGCAATGGTCGCAACGAAAGAAGTTTGATCCTGTCGAAACTTGTAGCTAACAACTCACGTTACATTCAACACAAACTTACTCTTTAATAATCTTACCTGATGTGGAGTAGAGCCTGGATCAATCGTCTTCTCAAAGTTGATTACTCAACCGTCAGCTAGCTACTATCTCCACACAATAACAATCATTAACTTGAGCGTCACAATCTCTGCACATCAGATGTTCAAATTAAACATGCCAAACACAAATGCCATATATCTGCATCCTTTTTCTGTAAATTAAAACATTCCGTGAGCATTCACCTGAATCGAGTCGATTCGCGAGAAGAAAATTTTGTTGATCAACCTCCGAAAGTTTTGATTCCTGTCAAAACATAGACTTCCTGTTAAGCCTCCAAGCCTCTAGGAGTGAAATCCAAACTAACCGAACCTTATCTATCTACAACTAAGTATATTACTTTTCGGGTAAATCCAGGGTAGCTGGTATGAGTTTTAGATGGAGCCATAGGAGCCACACCCAAACCCATTTCATCAATGAATCAAACATGTACCCGAATGGCAAACCAGCTCTCATGCTTCTTCTATTTCAAGCTAGCAGGCCCAAGTCGCTTCATTCCAGCATGCACTTCCAAGTTCTATCTCAGTGAGTCCAGAGTTACCAAAAACAAAAAGCACTTCATGATCCACACACCCAAAGCTGGGCCCACTTGTTTATTGCAAAGCCTTAAGGTTTATGTATAATTACAATCCTTCATTCAATGTCAAGTTACGTTATGACAGTATTGGAAAAATCATATGTACATCTTGACCAACTAGTAAAAGGACATTGGTTACTTCCAATAGGTGGAATAGTTGTTCCACTCACCCAATTAACAGTAGTCGGGACGATCAACAATGAACCGCACATGAAGTTCCCAACCTGCACCAAAGGATTATTCATCTCAATGTCTAAGTGTCAATAAAATCTCAGCTGTTCAAAAAATGATGTGATTCAAACCCACTTCTTTAGTGAAACAAATCATGTGCAATTTCAAACCACTAGCATGTTTTTCATGTTTTACAGTCCAATACTCAACAGTAACTTCAACTAAAACATGACCAAGGCATACATTTTGTTTCAGCCACATGGCCCCCAACACAAAAACAGTGTCTTAGAGAAATCAGAAGGAAAAACCCAGCATGCAAGTAGTGTCTGAGATGCACAACGTATAAGTTAAAATTAAAAGCATTCTAACATAGCACATTAGATGATAGACTATAAACAACTAGATCACAGGCTCATGGACAAGCACTTGCAATGTAAGAAGATTCTAGTAATCCAGAGTGAGTCAGAACGTATGAAGACCAGGGCGGAACTACATATTGCCCAGGTCAAATTTTGCAACTGCGAGAGATTTGAATGGGCTCTGGACATGTCCCACGTATATCTAAAAAAAACAGTCGCTCTGATAGACTTGGCCTTTTGGGCTCGTAGTACCACCGGGTCAGCAGACGTTAGAGTTCCGTTGGATTTAACCTTTCATGACCGAAGGCAAAGCGCAGCATCAACATTTTTTTTATTACCAGTATGCCAGATTTCTACTTTACTTGGAATTGCCAAGTCGTGGTCCGTAAAATTCACCTTCACAAGTAGAAAAGAAAATCAACTTTTTTCTAGTTTTTTCTTGTACATTATATTAAGTAAAAGAGACATGAGTTGTTTTTAATGTTGTGAAAGGCGATTTCATTTGGTTTGCCTGTGAAAAAGCGATGTTTGCCGAAAACGGCGATTTCATTAATCTTATCAATAATGAAAGACAAGAGTTGTGATTGATTTTTTTTATATGGCTCTTTAACAATAAAAACAAAATACAATGAAAAGCAAGAAAAGATGATCTAACTTCTCAGGAGTTTGTGGGAACTCGTTCAGATTTAACGGTCACAAGTGTGTGTGTGGATTTCACCATATCCTTCAAATAAGAATAGATGATGCTCTTGATTTCGCTTGTCAGCTTAAACCTAAGATTTCAGAGGACAAAGACCAAGTAGGCAGGTCCTATATCCAATAAAAAGAGGAGTATAGCGGGCCGAAAGCCACGTCTAAGCCATGGAGACAGAAGGAGAGGCCCTGGTGGGGAGAAGGGGGGTGGCCCCCAAAGGGATTTTTGTCACCTTGTTAGTGGTGGTCGGTGTGTAAGGACTTCTTCAATGGAGGAGAGGTTGTTGTAGCAACTTTGGCAGAGTTTTCTCTTGTTTGTGAATTTTTTTCGTCTATAGATTTTGTTGATCAATTTTTCTGGTTGATTTTTCCGGTCCTTTCTCTTAGATGACCTCATTTTATTAGCTTTGGTAGCCATGAGGAGGGTTTATGGGCTTTAAAATGATTAAGCCACATGATGAAAAGGAGTTACAAGCTTTTAATTCATATTTGTTATCTCATTTTTTCTTTGTTCTGATTGTGTCGATGGAGAATTAAGGGTTTTTGAATTGCTTTTAAGTTCCATGATGGGAGGAGTTACATGTTTAATGCATGATTATGGTTGACTTGGAACTCCTGTTTCCCTGCTTCTGATTGGTTGTTCAACAATAATGAGTAAATGACCGTATTAAACTTGTCATAAAATGGGTTCATTAACTGCATTAGGTGGTCACCAAAGTGCTTGAAAAGTCGCGTGTCCGTGCCACGTCTTTTTGGAATTCTTCTGGTGTGATGATCGCTGATGGATCTTTATGTTGTTTTATGGTCAGTATGATCATGCAAACTTCAGACGATGTTGCCTACCCAGTGGGCCGATGTCATTTGTCCTATCGATTTTTCGATCGATCGGGCAGAAAGTTGTTTTCTGGTCGGCCCGGTTGGCGATTTCGAAGCATCTGATGACGATTCCATGCTTTTGAAAGCGGATCTGTGATGTTGACGAGATTGACGGATTCCGTGTCTCGAAAATCAGATTCTTGAAAAACCATAGGGGCCGGACATCGGAAACGCGAAAAGGACCAAAAAATGGTCTTTCGGCAAAAATCTGGCGACCCGGATCTCTATGGTTGCCTGGGAACCATGGGTTTTTTTTCCCTTTTGGTCGCGATTTTCGATCGTTTCTCAGTTTTTTCGAATTATTTGCTTCGGGTTTTTCCTGACATTTTGTACATATTTTTGACCTGTAGTCCCCTTGCAGAAACTTGACGAGAAGCCTTACATATCAGAGCACAAAGTTTTCGATTTTCTAGGAAAGCCAAAGACTGTGTACATGCCGATTTGTCGTCAGAAGGCCAAAACTAGGTCCAAACGATGTTCGGAATGACCTGACAATTTGATTCATGAAGCCTCCTAAGCATGTAAATAAGACAAAACCATAGGCTTTTGTTAGCGTTTTGAAGCCGTATGAGGTCTTGTCGCCAGTAACTTAATTTTATCATGTGTCGCGCTTTGATGTATGGTCAACCGATTTGTCCGATTAACTTGAAATTTGATAGGAAGCCTTTCGGGAGTCATTTTTGAAACGATTCTATTGGCTCACGATTTTGGAAAAACAGAGTCCTAGGGAGATCCGCTGCTGGGAGGCCCTGATTTAGCTTTCAGGAGTCAAAGTCTGCGTCAAATGTTAATCAAAAATTGATCTAAACTTGACATGTAGCCTTTGGAAGCATTTTGAAGTCACTCGATGTGCTCTGTTTGATGAGTTGATGGCTCAGTAGTTATCGGCCTCCGGATAAGGCTTATTTTTGTTGTCTTGGAGGGGTTTGATGTAGAGTCAAACATTGTCGGTTTTGACCTGAAACTTGACATGGAGCCTTTTGGAGATTTTGAGTCTCAGGGTATATAGGCTCTAATCAAAAAATTTTTGTCTTTGATTGATGTGCCGCCAGGAGGCTCATATTCAGTTGCTGGAGTGGTGAAGTTTAGGCCAAATAATGTTTGAAATGGACCCAAAACTGCATGTGTTACTATTTCTTTTGGCTGTTTTTTGAAGGATCTTGTAGGCTTTTGTTTGATTCTGGACAAGATTTGATGCTTGATAGTAGCATTGTCTGTTTGTTAAATTAAAGATGCGGCTTCATGTAACTTCTTGATTGTTGAAGAGCAACGTGACATTTTTTGTGTCCAACACGCCCAACGTCACAAAAAAGCTTGATGAAAACACACTATTCTTTATTCAACATTCTTCCCACCAAGAGTACCATATCCTTTCATGTCGTTCTCTCTCAACGTCTTCTTTCTAAGAGTCCCGAGATCCTCTTCGTCACCAATCAAGCTTCTGGTCGCTCGTCCTCTTTCTCCCTTACCAAATAACCCTTAGATAAAGTAGTCTCCATCCCTCTTTAGATGTAGATATCATCAAAATCAATCTATACCTAAATCTGATCAACCCTTCATCTCCAAATTCATAGTTTCAAATAAATCCCAAAATCCTAACTCAAACCCTTAAGCCCTAAATCAACAAATCTGAACAATCTACAGGTCAAAGATGACCAAATCACCGATGGGAAAAACTTTAATCTTCAACTCATACATAAATCAGGCCTTAGGGTTCATATGTATTGGATAATTTGAGTTACATTTATTGACAATTTTTTCTTCTTTGCCATCAACCTACAACCAACTATAGCGAATTATTTTTACAGTTAAGATAAGTGCAGGCAGCCAAATTCCTTAGATCCAAATAAACCCATTGAGAACCTAAATTGGGTACTGGGTGCTCACCCAAATCACCGTTTCAGGGCAACCAAACTCCTAGGATTAAATAAAAATGTTTCTTAGGCTGTTTAATTGATAATGAATGATTGATCACTTGGGTGAAAGGTAGTGGGAAGACCCCTTCAATTGGGTAGGAAGATCTAAAGCCTGCGAAAAAGTTTTGTGTCTATTTAAAATGAAATATAATTTCTCTATATGTATGTTAATGTGAGAGAAGTCAAAAAATTAGCCCCACCCAAAACAAATATCTGAGTCTGCCACTGTATGAACTACAACATCTAAATCACACCCAAGCAGTTGATTCCCTTGCAACTATTTGCTTTGGAAGATTACTGTTGTGATCAAGACGAAACAAATACTTTTAGTTATGAATATCATGTTAAGAGGGAGCTTTGAAAGGCACCTTTTCAGAAGTAATTTATGAACAATTTTGGCTATTATAATTAATTGTAATTAACTGTTAGCATAAGGTCCGAGTGCTAATTTTTGTTAGCTTTTTTCTTCCTTCCAGGAAGAATTGCAACCATTGTTCTGTTTCAAGATTAATGGCATTTTCTGTACGGGGCCAGCCTTTCAACCACTTCCATGGAGCATGGCAGCTCAATATAGCAATTGGTTGCAAGCTCAGGCCCTTGAATTCTTTAGCACTCAAATTGCAATCATATATCGTGATTTTAAAGCATTTAATATTTTTGCTTGATTCGGGTAAAACTCTTCCGTCTGATTTTCTTCTGCTACAAAGAGGGAGAAAGAACCCCTTGCATGGTTGATTTCTATTTTTTTTTCTTTCATTTTTTTTTTTTTTTTCTGGAGGGACTTAATAATGTGAACTAGTGATTTTGGATTAGCAAGGATGGCACCACAGAAATGGTGCTTCACAATGTCTCCACAGGATCCTAAGGGCACATATGGTTATGCAGCTCCTTGAATATGTGGCTTACCGGTAATATTCATCCCTACAACTTTTTTATGATTTTTGTGTTCTTTCTTTAGTAGGTTGCCGTGGTAGTGTGCTTTCTTTATATTTAGTTCAAATTGCTACTCATAGCTTTTATGAGTGGGTGGTTATTGTTGGATGTCACTCCTGTATGTATATGAATTAGGTCTATCCCAACCTGGCACCAAAGGCTGTGAAAATCGGGGACCAATAAAAATTTTCCTTCTAATTACAATTGTGGCCTTAAATTCCAGATGGATCGAAATCTGCATGCGGTTATGATTATGATGATCGAATAATAACATAAAACCAATTGACAGAAAGATCAACTCATACTATCTATGTAGATGGTAACGGTAAACACAACATATAATAGTGGAGCAGTAAGGAGTATCTAAGTCCAAATATTATAGTTACAAAATATTCTTAAAGTTAGGTTATATGGCCAACGGTAAACCCATGCCCCAAACTACACATCCACAAAGTCAACTGTAGTTCATCATATTACCTTTTTCCCCTGAAAAGATTTTTTCCTCGTATGTAACAACGGGTTTGCATTCTTTGATATTTCTTTTCAAAAGTCATCTTAATATTTGAAATTAGGTTTTTGCAAACTGGTCCCTTTGAAACACTCACTTCAAAGTACAAAAGAAGTCTGCACATTAAAAGCGCTGTAGAGGTCTTTATTGTTTACTTTCCAGTTATGAATGTTGCCACAACTTGCTTTAGTTTCCATTAGCTAAGGTTTCAAACTGTCAAAGAATTGCACGAAATAAAGGGTAGAGAGCTAAATAATCATATTTTTAACTTCTTTCTTTTGGTCAATAAAAAATATGAAATGGTCAAAAATAGCCGGGAATCGATCGAATTATAGAATTGATATAACGAATTCCTCTAGTACAAACCCGAAAACTATTTTGCAATTGATCATTAAAAACATTTTACAGTACTCGATCAGGTCCTTCTCTTGGAAAGTTAATTATTTGATTATTTATAGTTAATGTGTAAATTGCTTCTATTGAAATTATTTTTTAGATATTATTTTATAGAAGTTAAATATTTATTTAAAATTCATTTGATTATCATGTCAAATCCACAAAACCCTTGGTTCAAAATTTGCCAAATCAAACATCTCATATCCGTATGAGATTCCAACACATTTACATATACTGAATGCAACATCTACTTCATGTATGCTTACAACAGAAGTGAGTCATATCAAAGTTGTGCCT
>QPKB01000710.1:0-21827 GCA_003546025.1 Camphora micrantha
TATTCCCAGTAGCAATTGTGGTGTCCCCAATATGACTGATATTAAGTGATTCTCCATTACCACCATTATTTTCTCTAGACCCCAGTATAAGGGATAAGAGAATGTAACTTACCAGCATCCACTTGTCATGTGAGCGCTTGCACCAGTGTCAGGGTACCAAGCATCATCCTGGTTATGTGCAAGATGGAGAGCAAACCAATGCTTGTGGTACATCACCAGTTTTGTATAATTGATTGTAACGATGCCAGCACCTTAAGCTGTGTGGTTGGGTTTGTGACAAATTTGACAAATGGCTCCTTTTTCTTTTTCATTTGATTGTGATCTGACAGAGCTGCCGCTAGCGTTGTTTTGGTCACCATTTTGGAAGGTAGGTGCTGTGTTTGGATTGTTCGCAAACGGCTGGCTTTCATTTTGTTGTCGGGTCTGTGGAAACCCACGGCCTTTTGAGGTGAATCTATTCTGCTGCTTTGACTTAGAGTTCTTTCCTCCTTGACGTTGCCCATAAAGGCACCATTATGGTTATTCCATAAAAATTCTGTAGAGTGCATAGATTTTATTGTTTCATGACTCTCAAGTAAAGGAATAAGTTCGATATAAAAAGGTTGTAGGAGGCTTAGCCATTGTAGTGACAAAGATTCATACCCTGGTCCAAGGCCAGTGAGAAGTGCAAATCCCTTTTGACGATCACTTACGGGTTTCCCTATCGCAGCTAGATCATCACAAATCCTTTGAAATGTCGAATGTATTCAGAGAGAGCCATATTACTTTGCGAAGAAGACGTAATTTCTGCTGTAGGTAGAACTCAACGTTCTTCATAATCACGAGCAAAAGCAGCACAAAGAGCCTTCCAAACTTCAGCAATGGTGTTAAGTTCAATCCTAAATATTTTTTTGGCCACAGTTGAAATTCCTACTGAACCTAAATCACTCAAATCTGCCTTAAAACATCCTGGTTGGAGCAATGCCATGCTTGAAGAACTCCAAGCCTTGCAGGCTAATTCTACCTAGGATCTTATTCCCTGCACCTCAGATATGAATGTCGTTAGATGTAAATGGGTCTATAGTCCAAATTAAAATGCTGATGGACCTTAGAGCGTCTTAAAGCACGTCTCGTTGCCAAATGATTCACCCAAGTTCTAGGCATTGACTTCAACTGAAACTTCTCTCCTGTTGTCAACCTGCCACCATTCAGTTGTTCTTAGTGTGGCTCTTGCACGAAAATGGAGTATCGACACTTGATGTTAAAATGCCTTTTTACATGGACGTCTTGGTAGAACCTGTTTTTATGGAGCAGCCCCCTAGTTTTCGGATTCTATTTCATCCTCATCATGTTTGTCCGTTTGAAGAAAGCTTTATATGGAACTTGACAAGCTCCCAGAGATGGTTTGATCGATTTAGTAATTTTTTATTGAACTGGGCTTCTATTGTAGTGTTGCAGAGACTCAGCTCTTCTTCATCTATCATGGTCCTTGTGGTACTATGTATCTTCTTTGTATGTTGATGACATAAATATTGACAGGCAGTAGTACGGATTTTTCTACAGTGGTTCATAAGGCTGTTTAAGCACAAAGTTTTTATGAAAGACTTGGGTATTCTCCATTACTTCCTAGGTGTTGAAGTTCAAACATTTTTGAGGGTGGTCTATTTCTCCATCAAGCTAAATATGCAGCTGCGTTACTTGAGAGGACCCAAATGTCTGGATGCAAACCCATCAGTACACCCATGGTTTCTACACTGCATCCTCCTAAAGATGACGCTCCATTTGTTGATCCTCATCTCTATCGCTCTATTGTGGTGGTCTTCTCTACTTGACCTTCACACGCCCGGATATCTCATACAGTGTCAACTATGTCTGTCAGCACATGCACTCTCCTACTTCCTTTCACTTCCAACTTGTGAAGAGAATATTGCGCTATATTCATGGCACACTGGATCGAGGTATAAGATTGTTGGCCCAAAATCCTATGGTTCTCTATGCCTTCTCCGATGTGGATTGGGCTGGTTGCCCATTACTTGTCGCTCTTTACAACTGGCTATTGCACCTATCTTGGTGGCAATTATATTTCTTGGAGTTCTAAGAACAGCCAACAGTGACTCGCTCAAAGCACTGAAGCGGAAATATCGGGCTCCTGCCTCGACTACTGCTGAACTCACCTGGATCATCTATATTTTACGTGATCTTGGTCTTTACATCTCTCAGCCACCTACCCTTTTCTGTGATAATATTTCTACACTACACATGAAAATTTAGTCCAGTGTTTCATGCAAAACGAACACATTGAGATTGATTATCATTTTTTGTTCGACAAAAGGTAGCGCTTGGTTCTCTTGTTACTCAGTTTGTGCCTTCTCTTCACAAGTTGCTGATGTTCTTACCAAGCCTTTAGCCTGGCTGCATTTCAATCAAAATGCTGCCCAAACTGGGCCTTTTGGTCAGCTCCCGGCCCCAGTTTGAGGGGGGATATTAAACAGAGACCACCTAGCTTGGTCCACTCAGTAGCCCAACACAAGATTGGCTCTACACCTCATGCAATTGCTCATTTGATGGAAGGAGGGAATCAGGAGAAGATTAAGTCCAATAACTGTGCTGTAATTTCTGGCAGTAGTTTCTTTTTATTATTTGAATATTAGCTGTAACCTTTGTAATTTGAATTGAATTTTCATAGGTCTCAACACAATCTATTGTACAATCAAATATTATAAATAGTGAAAACACACGCTCACTGATCAACCATTTGATTGTGATTGTTCGAAACTTATCATTCTTCTAAAAACTTGTTCACCTATAAGAAGCCAACAACATAAGAGTCCAATGCCAAGTACAAAACATAGGAAAAAGGGCATTCTGCGGTCAGTTGGCGGTTTGACATGCCAAACCCTTCGAGTGCTTATGTCAGTCAGCAGTCTGGAAACCAAACAAGCGACCAATTAATTTGGGTCGCTCGTGTTTGGCCTATCATTCAAACACACCGACTTTTTTTGGGATGAATAGTCAAACGACCCTGGGGCAATTTGGATTTTATGGTTTCTCTTATTGCCCCCATTTATTAACACCCTAGGCATGCTTCTAAGGCTAAGAAAACACATTAACAAGTTTTCCTTTTAATATTTCATGGTTTTACATGCAATTAAACATAAAAAGTACTCTAAAATGCATAATACACCGAAATCAAATTACTAAACATGCTTGGGGGTTGTAAACATGGGTTTTCACTTGCCTTGAACCTCCAAATCAACTAAAAACACTCTAAAATCATGAGCTACATGTGAGATTCCTCTTTTCCCCAAATATCCCCAAAATTCGAGCTCTAAATCACACAAAAATTGGAAAATGAGGGAGGAAATTCCTTGGATTCAATTTGTGATTTGATGAAGAAATGGAGATGGGATGGGCAGTGACCGAGCAGCAACTGGCTCGTCTGGTTTGGATAGAAACGAGAATGGGGAAGAAGAAGATGATGACTACCTTTATATGGGAATCGGGAATTTCAGAAATGACATCCATGTCCCCTCAACTTAAATGAAAAGAATGGGAAAAACGAAATGGTTTGGGGCGTCGAATGGTCTGGACCAAGAACAAAAGTTTCTTGAAATAAACTCTACTTTGCAAGGAGCCCATGAGTGAACGTATTTCAAGGTTCCAAAGAAAAACTCAACTTTAATGAAAATGAAGACTATGTCCCTTCAAAATTGTATAATTGAAAACGAAGGGTTTTTGGACATCAAAGGACTATGACTTGAACACGAAGGTTATTCGGAATAACTTAAGCTATCTAACTTGCTAGGATTTGACCTATGTTTATAAATACCCTAAATACCCCTCTTGATACCTGAAAGTCTATCCTACCCTCTTTCAGCCGGAACTATTCTAGGACTAAAACAATTTAATTAGCACCTAAGTAAGATCAAATCAATCATTAATTGCTAATAATTAGACCGGGGTCTTACAGAATCCATCATCGCCCGTAATGACTCATATTTTTGATAACATGCTCTACCTCCTAAGGTGATATATCCGTGCTCAAATTTTCAACTTGAAGAGCGTTCAGAGTCCCAGTTACTTCAATGCTTGAGAGATTTATTTTAATTCATTTCTGGAAGGACCCAAAATATTTGTGAAGTAATCAACAAAAAAGTTTATCAATGGGCAAAACAATAGTGTGAGAAATACCTTCCATATTCATAACTGAGTTGATTTTAGATTTTTTTTTTTTACTTCATCTTGAATGCTGCATGGAAGAAATTTGTAAAGCTATCATCCAAATGGACTATGATTTCTCTGACCTTTTGTCTTTACATGTCCTCTTGGCTAATAAGAAGATGATGCAAAAGCATTTTTGGCCATCTTTTCTTTTTAATGAGAAGAGGGGATTTTGAACTCAAGATGGCTTCTTCGATGAGGCTCGCTCAACTCGCCTTTAGCTATATTGGTTTTCACTTGGATGGCGAGCTTAGCATGATGCCAATTCTAAATATCTCTTTTGCTTGAACTGAGATTTGACACCACTCTACTTCCTTTTACGTTTAGAGCATTAAGATTCTGTTTAGGTTGATCTTTTGATCGATTATATCGAATACAACTTTGAAGTGCACGTAAGTAGTTGGTCAAATAATTAAGGCTCCACTTTCTTCTATCTTTAGAAACATTAAGTTTCTAGTTGATTTGATGTTTTCATGGGTTGGTAAACAAAGTTTGAAGTCTATGCCAATCTGATCTACTTTGTTTCAATCGATAATTGGAAAAGTAGTCTTATTTGTCCGATAAATTTATTTGAATGAATATGTGATGTATCTTGAATCTCGACATGAATCTATATGTTTTGCTTGATATATAAAAAGGATTTTTAAGTGAATGAGATTTCTACGATCAATTTAATAATATTCGATCTGATTTGATACATGACTCGAATCTGGCGCCCATGGTAATTTTAAAAGAGAGTAGTTATCATATATATGATTTCAATTTTAATGTTTTATGATCTTTTAAGTACTGAATATTTGAAAGAATAGCATTGCTTACACGTTAAGAGGGTGTTGCAAAGTTCCTTTGTGAAAGACCCTAACATAAGCCACTAATTGGCCAGGTGGTTATCCGAAGATCTAAATCTCTCCTGATCATACCACAAGCATAGAGCCATTTGTCAGTTTGAGATTGACACTCAGTATTCAGTGCCTCTGTTAGTTATATGTTAGCCTACGTATCTATAATTGTGTCCGACTTTTTTATTATTTTAATCAATAGCTATATGTTATCTAAATGTGCACGTTTGGTTATCTTCACCAGTTTGGATGTTTTCACAAATTGTAATCTAGAATGAGATTTTATTATATTTTTAAAATTCGAAACTATGGATTTCTGATTTCTATATTTCTCGTTATGATGAGGTTATTTTCAATACCTTAGATTTCTGAATTCTATATTTTGGTTATTTTTAATCACATATAACATGATTTCTCATGTTTAGATTAATTAGTTGCAAAGTGGTCCATTTTATATCTGTAATCTCTATCATATCTTTTTCAAATAGGATCTATGATTTGTTTTAAATGATATGCAACTTGATCTTTTCTGAATCCTAATGAATATGACTAACTATTTGTTGAGTTGTCAAGCATAGATAGTTGCTGGAGTGGCAAATGTTGGTGTGTTGTAGTTTAGGAGACGAGGTCTGTTTTTCTTTATGTATAGTTTGGAGTTGTTTTGGCTTCAGTGCCATGGTTGTAGGAAGATGAATATTTATGAAGCTTAAATTCTTACTGTACAAACTTTTTTAAATCATGTAAAGAATTCTTTCAAGTGCCTATATGCTATTGAAGTTTCGAACTTCTTATTCCAAGCTGGATGCCTGTATCCTCCTTGCAACTTTTTTTTTTTTTTTTGCTTCAAGGTTAATTTGTATTGAAAAGGAGAAAGAGGGGAACAAGGTTAATTTGTATCCTCCTTGCTACTTGGCTCACAGTATCTGGGATCTTGGTAGATTTGGATGATGCAGAAAAAATGGGCTTAGGTCACTACAAGAAGTTGCACTTTTAGTGACGTTTTTTGCCGACGCTTTTATAAATTCGTCGGTAAAGCTATACTTTTGCCGACGAAAACACTAGCGTCGGTAAAAATTTGCATTTTACCGACGTTTACATAAAAACGTCGGTCGAATCATACTTTTTACCAACGTTTTCAGAAAACGTCGGTAAAGGTATACCTTTTACCGACGTTTTTATATAAAACGTCGGTAAAGTTAGCATAAATCTCATCATCCTTACCGATGAATCATAAAACGTCGGTAACATTATCGTTATTTTATTTATTTTTATTTTTGGTTTTACCGACGCCACAGAACGTCGGTAAAAGTGTATTTATATTCTTTCCATTTTTTATTTATTATGTTGCCGACGAAAGAAGAACGTCGGGAAACGTGTAAAATGTTTTTTATTTATGTTTTTTTACCGACGCCAATAAACGTCGGGAAAAGTATTTTTTATTATTTATTCGTTTACCGACGAAAATAAAACGTCGGCAAAAGTATTTTTATATTGTTTAGTAATTTTACCGACGAAATAAAACGTCGGCGAAAGTGGATTTTTTTTTATTTTTTTCTCTTTTATGTTACCGACGCAAATTAACGTCGGCAAAAGTAATTTTGTATTTTCTATTATGTTGCCAACGAAAATAAACGTCGGTAAACTTTGTTTTATATTATTTATTAATTTGCCGACGAAAACAAAACGTCGGGCAAAAAGGTTTTATATTTTACATATATTATTGTACCGACGAAACCAAACGTCGGTAAAATAATAAATATCAGTAAAAGCATTTTATGCTTTTATATTTTATTTTTTGATTTTTCCGACGAAAAAAAAACTTCGCTAAAAGTATTTTTTTTTCAATATAAGTTATCATGTTAACATGTTTATACACCTTTATCAAAAAATATACCTTTTCTTGTACCTATATTCAATATAAAATATGCATGCAAACAAAAGTTGCATAATAAACAAACAATCACCACCATTTTTCATCAAATCATTTATCTTATTAAACATATATTTACAATCAATAATGATACAAATTACATATTAATGTCAAATATACATAAACAAATAAACTAAAAAGAATAAAACACCCCTAGAAATTTGCAACCGACCCCAAAGCGTCCATCAATATGCAAAGACAAAAATAACATTAGAATCATTTCAATGAATGAAATTATAAATGAAAGATAAACATATATATATAAATCTTTTCTGCAGTTTTTCGACGACCTGTTTTCCAGCTTAAGTGTTGAGAATCAGGCAGTTTTTTGTGTCTAATTCGTTTACCTAATGTCCAATTCACTAACCGTCAATTCATAGAAGTTACTTTGGCCTTAAATAAGGTACCCGTATCGGTTTTTGATTTTTTTGGCGGCCATTTCCCGTTCCGGACCCCTAAGAGGCTGTTTTCAAGTATAAGAATTGGAAAATTCGATGTTTTTGCTTCTAGTTCTCTAATTGAGAGTCCTATTTGCGAACCGTTAGTTCTTACAAGTCATACTAGCCTCGAACGAAGTGCTCGTGTCGGTTTCTGATTTTTGGGGGGGCCGTTTCCCGTTCCGAGCCCCCGGCGGGCCGTTTTCGAGTCAAGTGTTGGAAAATCCGATGTTTTTGCTTCTAAATTTCTAACCGGGAGTCCTATTTGTAAACCGTCAATTCCTACAAGTCACACTAGCCTTGAGCGAGGTGCTCGTGCCGGTTTTCAATTTTTTCGGGGGCCGTTTCCCTTTCCAGACCCCTAGCAGGCCGTTTTCGAGCCTAAGTGTTGGAAAATCCGATGTTTTCGCTACTAAATCTCTAACCGGGAGTCTTATTTGCAAACCGTCAGTCCTACAAGTTACTTTAGCCTCGAGTGAAGTGCTCGTGCTGATTTCTTATTTTTCTGAGGGCCGTTTCCCCTTTTCCGGACCCCAGCGGACCGTTTTCAAGCCTAAGTGTTGGCACATCGTCGATTTTCGCTTCTAAATCTCTAATCGAGAGTCCTATTTGCGAATCGTCAGTTCCCACAAGTTACTATACTCTTGAGCGAACTGCTCTTGCCGGTTTTTCGATTTTTTCGTGGCCGTTTCCCATTCCGGACGAATTCTTTAAAATCAAAGACCTTTACCGACTTTTTTTTTTCTTTTACCGACGAAAATGATCGTCGGGAAATTTATTACCGACGTTTAATTTTAGGAATCGATAAAGCCCTGTTGTTTTTTTCCTCTCCCACCACCAAAAAGCCCTATTTTATCCTCTCTCTTGCTTCATCTCTCTACGCTCTCTCGATCTTCTCTCTCTCGCCCTCTCTGGTCTCTCTCTCTGTCTCTCTCTCTCTCTCTATCTCGCTCAGCCCTCTCTCTCTCTTACCCTCTCTGATCTCTCTGATTTCTTGCTCTCTCCGTTCTGTCGGTCTCTCTCTGCTCTCTCTCTCTCTCGCTCTTGGTCTAATTTTAGAAAAAGTAAAAATCAGTGATTATTACCAACAAATTAGAAAACGTTGGTAAAATCGTATTTTAGCGACGTTTCCTTGAAAACGGTCGGCAAAGTTCAATTTTATTATTAACTTGATTTAGGGAAAAAAAACATTTCTAAAAATAAAATGAAACATTATCGACGAATTTTATGACGTCTGTAAAATGAAAATTAAAAAGCGGAGTCCTTTACCGACGAATTTTTTTTCTCGACGAAAATTAGCATCGGAAAATTTATTACAAACGTTTAATATAAAACGTCTATAAATTTTGATAGACTTTTTTACTTGTTTTAAATAATAAAAAAAAAATTTAGGAAATAAAAAGTCATTTTTTGCGACGAAATATAAACGTCCCTGAAGGTCCACTTCTTTTTTTCCCTCTCCCGCCTCCAAAACCCTGTTTTCGCTCCCACTTGACTCTCTCCCTCCAAAACCCTGTTTTCCCTCTTTCCTCACTCTCGCTCTCTGCTCCTCTCAATCTCGCTCTCGCTCTCAACGCTCTCTCTGCGATTCTCTCACTCTCGCTCTCGGTCTCGCTCTCTCTGCTCTCTCTCTCTCTCGCTCTCTCTGCTCTTCTCTCACTCTCGCGCTCTCTCTCTCTATCTCGCTCTCGCTCTCTCTGCTCTCTCTGTCTCTCTTGCGCACTCTCGCTCTCTCGCTCGATCCCTCTGCTCTCTCTCTCTCGATCAATCTCTCTGCTCTCTCGCTCTCTCGCTCTGCTCTCTCTGTCTCTCTCGCGCACTCTCGCTCTCTCTGCTCTCTCTCTCTCGATCGTTCTCTCTCTGCTCTCTCTCTCTGCTCTCTCGCTCTCTCGCTCTGCTCTCTCTCTCTCTCTCCCTCTCTCTTTCTCTCTCTCTCTCTCTCTCTCTCGATTTGCTCTTTCTCTCTCTCTCTCTGTGTGCTCTCTCTCTCTCTCTCTCGCTCTTTTACCCTCTCCTGCCGTCGCCCCCTTCTCTCTGGTATGCTCTCTCCTCTACTTCTCATTTTTTTTTTAGTTAGGGCAAAAAAAAAAAAAAAAAAGTATGCCCCAGCGATTCCTCATCTCTATTCTTTCATTTTTCATTTTTTTTTCTCCCTCAGGTTTGCAATCCATCTCTCTGCGCTCTTGCTCTGTCGATTTGCTCACGATTTGCCCCAGCGATTCCTCATTCTCACTCTCTGCTCCTCAGGTATGATTTTTTTTTAAATTTATGTAAATGTAGATTGTAAATGTAAATTTATGGTTTGCAATCCATCTCTCATGCTTGCAGATTTTTTAGTTATTATTTTTTGTGATGGTGGTGGTGTGACAATGGACAGATGTAGGGATTTTTTTTTTTTTAAAGGTTTTAGCTGTTTTGGTTGCAAAGTTTTATGGAGGATTTTTCTTTTACTTGGCTTGCAATGTTGAAGGGAGTGAATGCCAGGATTCTCTCTGTTCTATTAAACAGTGATATTAATCACTTTGATTTGGTTTCTACTGCGTCTTGATTTGGCCAAAAAAATGGCATTTGCTGATTTCAAACCCATTCTATCGAATTGGTAAGCGCCTTGAATTATGCTCATTAAAGAATAAGATCAATGCCCATGGTAAGTTTCCAATCGAGTATCACTCTTAACTGGGTGCCTGCCAATTTATATGTGAGTTGTTTGATATAGTTGATTGCATTCGCATTATAAGTGAACCTTTTGTGGCAAATTACATGTGATTGCATGCAGTCAGAAACAATGAACTTGTATTGGCTGTAATTTCCTTTGTGGGCTGCATCAGTTGTGAATCAAACTTGTTCAATTAAGTGGAGGGAGCCCCTCTCTGCCCGTCTGGACTGACAAGGAATAAATTATCTGGGTTGAGGGTGACATGAGATTTTTTTCCCTCTTTTCCAACTTGGGTTGTTTTAGAAGCATTAAGTTATATAAATCAAATGAAGAATAAATATAAATGTATACATAAATATTATATAAAAACATTTATAATATGCAATATGATCCAGGTTGAAACTCATTTAACCTCTAAGCACTCATTCATAATATGCAATAAGATTAAAGACAACACAAGACTAGAGTTATTTTTGGAGAGGTTTATCAAAAGCTCTCACTTTCTATGGAGTGAATTTCATAAATGAATTCACTTTATGCTACAAGTGGCGTCACTCAGTTGTGGATTATTGTGCTGAAAAAGATAGGAAACCGTCGTGGAGAAAAAGGGAAAGTGAAAACCCTGGAAAAGGTTTTTCCAAATGATAGATGACACAGAATGCCGGTCTTGCGCCGCCTATTACTCAGTTTTTCCGCGACACCCACTACAGACAAAAGAGTAATGAGTGGGTAAATGAGGTGGCTCAGCAGAGACATGTACGTATGCTAATAAATCATTTATGACCAGTAATGCCATAAAACCATTCTAAATCCCTTATTGATTTAAATGGCAGGAGGCCTTGGTGCAGCGGACTGAGGAGCAGTCACAGCCCTCTGTCACAGCTCCGATGACTGAGGAACAGATTGTTGTCGATGTGCTTGGGACGAGGTCGGGATACTTAAAAGGGTATGGGATATACACGAGGACCTCTTCATCTTCCACACAGTCTCGGGCACCGGATCCTGAGGTGATTGCACTGCGGGAGCAGCTAGCTGAGCAGGGTAGGAGGCAGGCTGAGCAGGACAGGAGGCAGGCTGAGCAGGACAGGAGGACACGTGCACTTGAGGCCCTTGTTCAACAGTTGGCAACTGCGGCAGGGATGGATCCGACCATCTATTTCGACATCACGAGAGGGACCACTTCTGCTGGTGATGGCACAGCTACTGGAGATCATGATGCGACCCTTTGGTTAGTAGATTATTCTTTTATTCATTAGTTTTCCATTCAAAGGATAGAGTATTTTTAATTGTGGGAGTGTTTTTAGTATCTTCTTCAATTAAATGCTAAAGAATCAGTTTGTTTCCATGTAATTGGATACATTAGAACTCATCATTAGGTAGACTCCAACAAAGGATTATTAGAGAGGTGATGCGTGAAAAAAATAAGGTGGAGACCTAGATGAGACTCATAGTTTTTGAAATAATAAGGTGATGGCTAGATATTCAATTCCATTTTCTCAAAATTCATTAGTTTTCCACTAGTGATCAAAATAATTATATGAGTCCCTTCATGATTATCAATACTTGATGAGCCATATCATGGCCCTCGGAAAATTCGGAAATCGGCATGAGCATTTCGCTCAAGGGTAGAGTAACTTGTAGCAACTGACGGTTGTGCCTCCTTCTAACGATTGCTAGAGAGTATTAGCGGCTTGGAGTGTAAAAATTGAGGAGAATGGCTCTTGAAGCTATTCCAAGCCACTAGAACCCATCATCTACATCAAAGGCACACACTAGGCATGGGTTGATTGTTCTTTGACTCATTTTCAAATTTTCTTGTGTTGAATCTTCTTTGAAACTGCTCTAGAGTTGTTGGTAACTAGTGTTTGAGACACCATTTGATGATTACAAGCTGACTGAACCTCAAAATTAGTTGGATTTAGTTTGTTTCTTTTTTGTACTTCATCAATCTACCATACATTTCAGATTTCCAGCAGGTTTAAGACACTCTTTTATTATTTTCACATGAATCTCTACAACTATGTGGCTGCTAAACTGTTAATCATTCCTTGTCCAAAATCAGATTGTGTTTTGTCAATATCTGGGACCTGGGATGAGGTGTTTTATCTTAGTTCTTATGATTTCTACATGTACTTCAGATTCTAATTGTGTATAAACTATGATTTATCGATTTCATCTGGGATTCTTAAAAATAGCAACAGCTACAGTAACTTCCTAAACACTGTCAACCTTAGTATTGTGCATATTAGCTTTAAATCCCCATTTCCAGCCCTGGAAATCATACTAATTCATTCACTACTGCTAACAGGACTCTTAGCTACTGAATGTAAATCAAATCATCCAAAAATTTGAGAAAAGTGAACTCAGAATTGGAGATTTCAAAATTCGAGGCCCTCAGCTAAACCTTGCACGAGAAAGGCTGTGGGGCCTACATGGTCCACCCGATTAAAAATCAGATCCAATGATGGAAAAGTGGACCCTTGGGTGAACCCTGAGGTCAGGTCAGGCCCCTTTGTGAGTTGTACCATGTTGGGCCCACAGAACTTTGGCCCAAAAATCCAGGCACTTGAGGCATGGTCCTGTCAACTTGAGCACCTTTTTTTAGTTCTGATTTTGTTGAAACTTCATTTACGCCCTTGCCATTTATGTTGGAACTGTTATGGGTTACTCCTTCGCGTTCTCATCTTTCTCAAATTGCATATAAACTCCTACCAATTAGGGATTCATGTCCGAACCTGTTTTTAGCCCCTTTTCCTTGAATTCCAGACTTTCCAAAGTTACAATTAGGGGCCTGATTGCACTAAAATTGGAAAACGGCCCGTCAGGAAAAATTGGAACAGCATTGGAAAAATGAATAAATATCATTTTTGGTCTGATTTGGTTTATTACGTGATAAGGATTAGATTATATTAGAGTTGTGGTGTGACTAGGTTGTCTTAATTGTAGCCAATGCAATATTGCATAAAATTAGACAAAATGTGAATCGTAACTATATATGGCCAACCATTTATTTTAAGAGATTAAGGGCTTTGTGTGAGAGATGGTTAGGATTTAGGATAATAATGTTAGGATCACCATGAGATAATATTGGATAATTAGGAATACATTTAGACTAGAGAAGTTATTTATGATCACAGATTGGGAGTTTGATGAGATTAAGATCACAACAAAAGAAATGGGAAGCAATTGAAATGAGAAAATAGACTTGAAGGATTTCTCTCCAATACAAAAGATCAAATAAATTAAAGGACACTAAATTATATGTAGTGGCAGCTTTACAACTGAATCTGTTGCAAAATTATTATGTGACTGCCACAGTTAACTGCAACTTGTCCAATTGTTACAACTGAGAACGGTTACAGGACTCTTCCTACTAACTTCAACTTGTCAAATTGTTTCCACCCATGTGCAAGCAGTTTAAACTGACTTTCAAGACTGTTGCAATTGGTTACACCATCAGTGGGCTAAGTGACGAATTCTGTCAACAGAGATAATAAGAGAGTCAGAAAAGCCACCCCACATCAGCTTCACCTCCTATCTCCTCAGTCCTGACAGACTATAAATACGTGCCCATGCCCCAAGAGTTGGAGAGCAAAGTGCTAAGTTGCAAGTCTTTCTATAGATAACAATTAAGACAGCTGCTGGTGCTAGCTGCTATCATGGCAAGAAATGGGGAACAGCCTTCGGAAAAATTGGAAACCGGCACGATCACCTCGTACGAGGGTAGAGTAACTTGTAGCAACTGACGGTTCGCAAATAGGACTCCCGGTTAGAGAATTAGAAGAGAAAACATTTGATTTTCCAACACTTAGGCTCGAAAACGGCCCGCCGGTGGTCCGGATCGGGAAACGGCCCCCGGAAAAATGGAAAATCGGCACGAGCACTTCGCTCGTGGGTAGAGTAACTTGTAGCAACTGACGGTTCGCAAATAGGACTCCCGGTTAGAGAATTAGGGGCGAAAACATTGGATTTTCCAACACTTAGGCTCGAAAACGGCCCGTCGGGGGTCAGGATAGGGGAACGGCCCCCGGAAAAAATCGAAAACCGGCACAATCACCTCGCACGAGGGTAGAGTAACTTGTAGGAACTGACGGTTCGCAAATAGGACTCTCGGTTAGAGAATTAGGAGCGAAAATCGACGATTTTCCAACACTTGGGCTCGAAAACGACCCGTCGGGGGTCTGAAATGGGGAACAGCCTTCGGAAAAATTGGAAACTGGCACGATCACCTCGTACGAGGGTAGAGTAACTTGTAGCAACTGACGGTTCGCAAATAGGACTCCCGGTTAGAGAATTAGAAGAGAAAACATTTGATTTTCCAACACTTAGGCTCGAAAACGGCCCGCCGGTGGTCCGGATCGGGAAACGGCCCCCGGAAAAATGGAAAATCGGCACGAGTACTTCGCTCGTGGGTAGAGTAACTTGTAGCAACTGACGGTTCGCAAATAGGACTCCCGGTTAGAGAATTAGGGGCGAAAACATTGGATTTTCCAACACTTAGGCTCGAAAACGGCCCGTCGGGGGTCCGGATCGGGGAACGGCCCCCGAAAAAATCGAAAACCGGCACAATCACCTCGCACGAGGGTAGAGTAACTTGTAGGAACTGACGGTTCGCAAATAGGACTCTCGGTTAGAGAATTAGGAGCGAAAATCGACGATTTTCCAACACTTGGGCTCGAAAACGGCCCGTCGGGGGTCTGAAATGGGGAACAGCCTTCGGAAAAATTGGAAACCGGCACGATCACCTCGCACGAGGGTGGAGTAACTTGTAGCAACTGACGGTTCGCAAATAAGACTCCCGGTTAGAGAATTAGAAGCGAAAATATTGGATTTTCCAACACTTAGGCTTGAAAACGGCCCGCCGGGGGTCCGAAATGGGGAATGGCCCCCGGAAAAATCGAAAACCAGCCCGAACAGTTCGCACAAGGGTATAGTAACTTGTAGGAACTGACGGTTCGCAAATAGGACTCCCGGTTAGAGAATTAGAAGCGAAAATCGACGATTTTCCAACAATTAGGCTCGAAAACCGCTCGCCAAGGGTCCAAAACGGGAAACAGCCCCCAGAAAAATAAAAAATCGGCACGAGCTTTTCGCTCGAGGGTAGAGTAACTTGTAGGAACTGACGGTTCGCAAATTGGACTCTCGGTTAGAGAATTAGAAGCAAAAATCGACGATTTTCCAACACTTAGGATCGAAAACGGCCCGCCGGGGGTCCGAAATGGGGAACGGCCCCCGGAAAAATCGAAAACTGGCACGATTACCTCGCACGAGGGTAGAGTAACTTGTAGGAACTGACAGTTCGCAAATAGGACTCCCGGTTAGAGAATTAGAAGCGAAAATCGACGATTTTCCAACGCTTAGGCTTGAAAACGGCCCGCCGGGGGTCCGAAACGGGAAACGGCTCCCAGAAAAATCAAAAACCAGCACGAGCATTTCACTTCAGGGTAGAGTAACTTGTTGGAACTGACGTTTCACAAATAGGACTCTCGGTTAGAGAATTAGAAGCGAAAATCGACGATTTTCCAACACTTAGGCTCGAAAACGGCTCGCCAGGGGTCTGGAATGGGAAACAGCCCTTGGAAAAATTGGAAAATGACACGAGCACCTCGCTCGAGGCAAAATTAACTTGTAGGAACTGACGGTTCGTAAATCGGACTCCCGGTTAACGAATTAGACCTAAAAACATTGAATTCTTAACACTTAGACAAAAAAATAGGCCTTCGGAGGTCGTAAACGGAAACGACCATCGGACAGCCCAGAAACCAGGACGAGTATCTTGTTCAAGGTCAAAGTAACTTGTATGAATTGACGGTTAATGATCAGATATCCGGTTAACGAATTAAACGAAAAAACCGCCTAAATCTTTACACTTAAGATTTATACATATACATGTTTATCTTTCATTTATAATTTAATTCATATACATGTTTATCTTTCATTTATAATTTAATTCATTGAAAAGATTCTAATGTTGTTTTTGTCATTGCAGATTGGTGGACGCTTTGGGATCGGTTGCAGACTAGCTAAATACATTTTATTTTTTTTTAGTTTATTTCTATATGTATATTGGACATTTATATGGGACTGTATTATTATTGATTGTAATTTTTGTTTAATGAAATGAATGATTTGATGAAAAATGGCGATGGTTATTTGCATGTATTTTTTATATTGATTATAGGTGCATGAACAGGTATATAAACAGGTTTACAGGAAAATTATATTGAAAAAACAAATGTGGTTTTAAAAAAAAATAAAATACTTTTACCGACGTTTTTGTGTCGTCGGTAAACGCATTTTATTATTAAGTCCGATTTTTTGCCGACGAAATAAAAACGTCGGCAAAAGCTGTAATTTAGTTTTACCGACGTAAATATAACGTCGGTAAAAAACAAAAACTTTTACCGACGTTATTGTGTCGTCGGTAAAAGTATTTTATTTTTAACTTCGATTTTTGCCGACGCAACAAAAACGTCGGCAACAGTTGTAGTTTTATTTTACCGACGAACGTATAACGTCGGTAAACGATTTTGGTTTTTAAATTTTTTTTACCGACGAAAATAACACGTCGGTAATATGTTTTTATATTATTTTACCGACGACAATAAAACGCCGGTAACACAAATTTTATTTTTTATTTATTTTATATTTTATGTTACCGACGCAAATATAACGTCGGGCAAAGATTTTATTTTATTTTATTTATTTTCCTTTTATTTTACCGACGCCAATAAAATGTCGGTAAAACCATTTTTATTTTCTATTTATTTTGCCTTTTATTTTTTACCGACGAAAATGAAACGTCGGTAACGTGATTTTTATTTTTTATTTATTTTGCGTTTTATTGTTCCCGACGAACATAAAACGTCGGTAAAAGGGCAAAATGAATTTACCGACGTTTTATAAACGTCGGTAAACATGTAATATTCGTCGGTAAAAATATACTTTTGCCGACGTAAAATTATTTCGTCGGTACAATGTTTTGTCCACGACTTTTTACCGACGTATGGCCGACGAAAATTATTTCGTCGGTAAAGATTTTTACCGACGTTTTATGGACTTTTGGCGACGAAAAATTTCGTCGCTAAAACTGCAGTTTGTTGTAGTGGGTGAAATGATCTTGGTTGTAAGCCACTTGATTTGGACAGCTCGCAGTGATCTTCTGTTCTCCAATAGAATTAGCTCTCCTCTCCAAACCCTGCAACATGCCTTGGAGCTTATTTTCCTCTGATCGAGCCAAATGAAGTACATTCTTTTTCAGCTGTACTCTTGTAATTTCATTAGCTACATGAAACATCCCAGGCTAGTTTTAACCTTGATTCTTAGGTATTTGGGCAAATCTTTTTTGTTGTATTCAGTATTCTTTCGTTAGTTTAATTCCTTTAAACCCATGTATTTTCCCCTTGTTTTAATGATTTTCTTTTGCAAAAAAAAAAAAAAAAAAAAGACACTACACACTTTACAGACCTTCACAATCACACATATCAATATGTCCTTCACACAAAACTCTTCAGCACCTCATTAGACGTCAATTTGTTCAAATAATGCACTACATTAATGTAGGTTTTTGTGCCTATAGTTCTGTGAGTATCCTCTATCCTTGTGTATATATTGCATATGGTCATACAGATTTGTGTTCTTTTGGGTTAGTGTGTTGAGTTTGTTATTGATTATATGATGATGTATGTTAAAACTCGATATAAGGAGGTAAAGACGTAGTTTGAAAATAAGAAGAAGAATTTGAGCACATTGTGTCTTATATCTTTCTATCCTTCAAATTAATTGGTTTCTATAGAAAGGCTAGAAGAGCCTACATAATATACTTTTCAAATACCTTCAGCCTCACTGACTAAACAAAATAACCTTCGAGCCTCCCTGAAGCTTTAGCATCTCAGTTTAAGGACCTGGTGAGATATTAAAAATCAACTAAGATGACTGTCAGCCTTGAAAATTGCACAAGTAATATACAAGATTGGTTCTTAGTGACAATGAATTGCTTGGCAAAAGAAAAAAAAGCTTGCTTTGACTTAGATGACTGTGTTCAAAAGGTCTGGTCAAATTCATGGATCATTTGCTCCCTAGGGTGAAATTGAAAGAAGCAAGCAGAAGACTAGTGCATGTTTGGAACTTTAGATCATGGTAGTGAACCATGAAAAAGTAAACAGAAGTAGATTGGTCAAGAAAACAGGGATATACATGGTCAATCAAGTTATATGACTACTTCATTAGGGGAAGATCATTGGAGACTTTGAACCGTGTAAAGTAGGAGACGCAATTTGAAATCACTTCTAAAACAATTTGTCATATTTCCGCCATCCTGATCAACAAGTAGCTTATAATGTAACATATCCACATCATGTAATGGCGTACAATGCTTCCTAGGAACAAATAAAGAGAGAAATTATGAGATAATGAAAACAACAGAATCTGCAAAGATACAATTGACTTGATTTCTTTTACTGGTATTGACATTCTCAAGCATGATGCTCTATTTTGGGGCAATTTGGAGGTGACCTGTAGAAGCTACGTACATAGTTGGAAAAGGATATAATGAACTGCTATAATACATTATTGATTGAATTTCATGAAGACAGACTGGCACCTGCAGAGGGAAGATGGCTAGAAGTTAGGGATAGATTATTTTCTTTGACCAAGATTTGCATCAGATTAGCTTGCGAGAGAGAGTGGGTTCTTATCAATGTCCTTTCAAACCAAATAAAGAGAAAAGAGGGAAGAACAATTTCCAAAAGGCTATGTTGGGCTAAAAAGCCTTCTAGAATACATTGCCTAAAGAGATTCATATCAATGACTAATTTAAACCCAAATTAAAGAGAAACTAAAAGACAGCAGCCATAAGTGAAACTCACTCTCCCTATATCTATCTATCTATCTATCTATCTATATCCATCTTTGTATACACACCAAACACACACTTGAGTTCTTTTGCATGCTGCATTACAATAGTCCAATAGTTTGTTCCCTAATAAAACTAACTTGGTTAGATAATGACACAAAAGGTAAGAGAATACTTAGAAATAATGTTCTTAAGAAATGTTTCATAGGCAATAGAAATCCAACAAACCAATAGACACTAGAGAAGTAAGTAACTAAAAGAATTTAGATGGCAAAGGCAGCACAAGTGGTAGTCTTTGTTTATATATCCCGGATATAACTGATAGAGGCATCCACAGACAAACAAACACTCCTACTCCTTTTCATCTAAGACAACTGAAAGGAACTAGTTGACTTGAGAGGAGTTACCATAGTGCAGTCTGACCTGGAAACACACAAAACAAGATAATCCTAATCTTAACAATCAACTTAAATCATCCACGGGATGCTGGAAACTTCGGCCCTCTTATCGCAATTGACTTGCTTTTTTAGCCCTTTGTAAGAGTCAAGTTCATTAATTTCTCTTTTATTTGGTTTGGGCCTGGTATGGCATGACTGACACAGACGGGCACTGGAAGAAACACCAAAAGCTAAACCAACTAACTTAAATCATGATTCGGAACACACAATTAGTGTTGCAAATTCCACACTGCAGCTGACTCTGTGAAACATCTACTAGCGTAGTGCCATTTTTTTTTCTTTTGAGAGAGATAACAGAATTTATATTAACAGAAAAATATTGTACAAGCCATGGAGCCCCAACTAGATGATTGGGACATGCGCGCGCGCACACACACACACACAACAAAAAAAAAAAAAAAAAAAAAATAAAAATAAAAAAAAAATGCAATTGAGTGAGAATTTAAAACATTTGCAAAACTTATATATGCTTTCGCGGTCAACACCCGCTGTTGATGAGGTGTATGCTGCTTCCTTCTGTTGAAATATAGTGAGGATTTGTGTTTGTAATTGCCCTAAACACCATTTTCTCCACTACTGTTATGCTGGACACGCAAGTCTGATATATATACTTCCAGAAGAAAATTCTAATCTGAACAAATATAGTCAAGATCTCCATCAAAACAACACTTTTTAGTTCCTGTAGAAATAAATGTGGAAGATGATGCAAAAATATCATACTGTCTGTTCCTTTTATGAGATTCCAAATCGCCCTTCTTCCAAGCTAACATATGCAAACCCATGATTGTACCAGTTTGTGCTTTTCTCTCTTAAAGTAAAGACCCAAACTAAGGCTTTAATTTACTAGAATGGACTCTCCTTGCTAGCTAATCAATGTCGTGGTCTCAAACATGGAAGAATTGAAAAAGGAACAAACACATATGGGGAAATTAAAGATATTTCATAAATCACACCAGAGAACAGCATTCTTACAGTGTTCTTATGCAGGGATACACATGACATAATAGGAAAAAAAAAAAAAAAGATGAGAAAAATGCAATAAAAAGCACTAACAATTGTAGTTCTCCCAGGGCTTGGTGTAGAAATATTTTGTGCATCACTGAATTGGGGATGAAAAACGATTACCGTAGGCATTTTGAAGAGCGGGCTACTGACTCGATCCTGCAAGTTGTCTGCCGATAAATGCGCATTAGGAATGACATAGCCTGAATTTGGTCTCATGCTATCCAGCTCCCAATTCTGTTGGAGGAAGTTGTTGAATTCATTGCTTTGAAGGGAAATAAGATCATCAGAGGTCAGCCCAATTGAGATACTGAGTGGTGGGTGGTATTGTAAGATAGAAAGCGAGTCATCAGCGGCAGCGGCGGCTTCATGAAGAGAGCTTTGATGATCTAAAGATAATGAAGGCAGTTGTTCAACTTCAGCTAATAATTCAGAAGGGTATTTCTTGTCACCAGTTTGGGAACCAGGCTCCTGATCACCAGTTTCTTGGGGGCTTGAATAGGTTGCCAATTGGTTTGGTTCATACTCATAGCTGTTAATTGGATTGGGCATTTGGTCTGATTCATCAACTTTCATATTCATCATCTTCTTGGTCTTGGTTCTTTCACGAGCCCTCGCTCTCGCAATTGCCCTCCACTCTTTAGAAGGAGGGTTGAATGCAGCTTTTCTTGAAGGTCGGCTGCTTTTTGCCTTTTGGGTAGCTTCTTTAGCTTTCTCCTTCCTGCAATTTGGATTGCCGGGTGACTCGACGAACCCCGACACCACTTCGCCTTCCGAGGCGGACGACACAGTGCTCTTTGCAGTGCCGCTGCCTCCCCCATTAGCACGGGAGAGACCTCTGGTCAGCTTTTTGATGGCTTCTCGCGAGTTAGTCATCAACCAATCCACCGTCTTGCTTGCCTTGTCGAAACCAAGCATGTCTTGGAGATCGAAGAACTCGCGAGCAATCTCTAGGGACAGCCGCATGCGGCGGTCTCTGGGGCCTTGGCGGGTGAAGATCTTGCTGTGTCGGTCCTTCTTGGATCCTCTCTTCCTCCCAAGTGAAGAGATCTTCTTCCTGGGGAAGAAGTTTTGAGGAGGACCCATGAAGCATCCAGGGAGCAATTTGGGCTCAGGTGTGGTGTTGCTAATGGCCTCAGCCGTGGGAGGATTCGTGGCATTTGTCATAAGTAGCTGGTGCTGAGGGAAGTGATCATCAAGAAAGTCCTGTTGATGGTGGAGCAAGGGTTCTCCATCTCCTTCATCAATTGGGGAAGAGAAGTACGGGAAGAAAGAAGACGAGAAATCATTTCTATAACATGGGCTTCCGTGATCAAAGGGGTATTGCACGGCGTCTGCGTGTAGGACGCCGTTAACTGGAGCAGATGGGAACATTTGTGGCAGCTAATTGCACTGCTTAGAACCTCTCTATACCTTTCTCTTTCTCTCTCTCTGCCTAATCTATCTATTCT
>QPKB01000711.1:0-21818 GCA_003546025.1 Camphora micrantha
TTCATTCAAAAGGTAAATGGAGAGGATTCAATCTCCTAGGAATCGGAGCCTTTCATCTTTCTCTTTCGTCCAATTCCTATGCTTGCTTCTGTTTCTTATCAATTTATCTCTTCATCTACCTACATGATTTTTTTAAGCAACATTTTAATTGTAGAAAAAAACGTAGAAAGGACACTGGCCCCCACTTTCACCAACATCTCTACAATTACACATGTATGGAATTATCACAGCGACAGAGGGTAAACAGTGAACGGAGGAAATTTCGTGATGGGGACAAACAAACAAAGGAGGAAAATGATGCGTCCCTTCGTCTTCCAATGATTTAGACATCTCGATTCCACAATCAAAATCATCGGCTGATTTTCAACTAAGAAAAATCAAAGTCCCGCAAATAACTTCGTGATCAGCTAAAAAGAGCCTACTTTGTGTAATGTTGTGCTAAGGTTGCGAGGACTAATAAATGAGGTTAGAACTGGCAGATTCCTTCACCCACTTTTCCTAGGGGATTTTGCCCATGATAAGTGCAAAATGCTCACACCACTTAGATATATGATGAAACTTTTGGGGAAGACTAACGCCGGGAAAACCTGCAAGGAGGAGATAAGATGAGGCAGAAAGACCCTGGCTGCTTGTCAGCCAAGGCTCCGATGCCTAAGTTAGTGCTGTCACTAGACCAAAGGGTGGAGAAGAAGAAGAGAGGCAAAGTGCCTGTGTAATTTTTTTTCTGCTTACCGGGTCATGGAGGCTTGCCCTTGTATTTGTAAGTGGGGAGAGTTGACTCTTGGTGATGGGGAGTCCCATCAAGTATGGGCGGTTCTGACGCTGGTGGTTTTGACATAAACACAACCACAGCTCTCTGCCCAATGCCTACCATCATTACTCAACACGTTCTTGTAACGTGTTGAGTCTCATAAAAGGTATGCGGCCGTACTTCTCGATAAGCGTTCTGGCACTGCTGCCTAGGTGGAGTACCTGCTGAGGTGAAGATCCTGGCCGAGGTGAAGCTCCTGGCCCGAGGTGAAGATCCTGGTCGAGGTGTTGAAGATTCCTGCCGGAGTGAAGATCTCGAGGTGAAGCTCCTGGCCGATGAAGATCCTGGCAGGGTGAAGCTCCTGGCGAGGTAAAGATCCTGGCAGGGTGTTGAAGATCCTGGCAGGAGTTGAGATCCTGGCCGAGGTGAAAGATCTGAAGCAGGGGTGAAGCCTCCTGGCTGAAGGTGAAGATCCTGGCCGGGTGAAGCCACTGGCCGAGGTGAAGCACTTGTTACAAACGAGTCAGGTGCTGACCGAGGTAAGATGGTGGCTTGACTGAAGCTGAGATGCGGACAATCTAGTACATGTAGATATCCCCACACAATTGCCCTAGCTCCTGAGCTCTTAGAAGTTCTGATAACACTTGGAGAGTCGAGCCTAAGTATTATGGTGGTGGAGAGAACTTCCAGCTGTGTTCTGCAACGAGCTGAAAGCCACAAGTCATACAAGAGTGGTCCTCAACTATATGAGGTCTTCTTATTTCCTAATGCTTTGCTGCGGTTAGGAGACTTGTAGGTCAGTTGATCCGAGAACAGTGTAACAGTACTGAGTACTGAGTAGACACTTATCAGAGCAACGCTTTACATCATCGCCGAAGAATATCTGCTGACAAATCGAAAGCGGTTAATGGTCCAGCAATAAATTGCTGTATTGAGCCAAGATAGAAGCTGACAGATTTGAGATCTGTCACCGATTCAAGATTTGGTCAATGAGCCCTTTATCATGAATGACTCGCAGATTGCTTGATGCAAAAATGTGACCCCGGCCATAGTTCCGTAGCTGTCGTGCAGCTCGGAGCTTGTTGGTTATCGGAAACTGGTGCCTGTCATGGTTTAGTGCCTGCGGAGCTCCGCAGGTGGCTGGTTCTGTAATCTAGCTGAAAAATTCGGGCTTGTGCAACCATCGATATCGCGAACACTCGAGATTTATGTTATGTAATCGAGTGAGGCATTTCAGTGGTGCCCTCATTAAAGGACACGAAGCTGCGAGATGGGGCTGGTATCTGTACCGAGGCCTGAGGCATCGGCTGGTGCTTCTCTACCGAAGGCCGCGAAGCTCGAGATAGGGCTGTCTGTAACCGAGCCTGAGGCATTCGGCTGGTGCTCTAAACGAGGCCGCGAAGCTCGAGATGGGGCGGTTCTGTAACCGAGCCTGGGCATGTCGGGCTGGTGCTTCTCACGAGCCCGAAGCTCGAGATGAGGGCTGTTCTGTAACCGAGCTGAAAAGTGCAATTCGGGCTGGTGCTAAACTCACCGAGGCCAGCGAAGCTCTAATGGACTGTATCTGTAACCGAGCCGGAGACATCGTGCTGTGCTATCACCGAGGCTCCCGAGCTCCTGATGTAGGGGCTGTTCGCCAACCCGAGCCTGAAGATGGTAGTCGAGCTGGAGCTGCCGAGTTCCGCAACAGGTGTATTGCCGAGCTCGAATTACATGCGAAAATTGAGAACGGTGACCTGAGAAGGGTTGTCTACACGAAGTGAAGAATGGTCGCTGTCTTTCACGCCGAGCTTGGTAGCCAAGCTCGTGCCCCCAGGATTTCGGCAACTCTGCTGCGATGCTTACTCCTTCCTCAGATTCGTAGCCCTCTGACTCGTCGCTTCCTGCCCCCCAGTTCGGTAGCCCTGCGACTCATACTTCCTGATCATCATTTCGGCGCTTGTTGGCTCAGGGCTTCATCCGCCTCTTGTTAACGAAATGAACTGAATTTTACCCTGGCCATTAGCGCCTTCCAAACTGTGACCACGGGGAACTGAGCTAAGTCTTTGCGCAGCTCGTTATGCCTACGGAATTGAGGCTTGTAACTGAAGCACAATGATACGGCCATTCATCATTGGCGTCCTCGATCTGGCTTAGACGGTCCCAAGCACCTTCTGAACGAACTGTTGGTGTGCCTCGGTCCAACCTCATTTTGATTGAATAAGAGGTACGGCGTTGGACTTGGGATAAGACCATCAGTGAACCAGGAAACCTCTCTACGAAGGATCCGGAGCTGCCGCCAAACTCGAAATTGATCCTCTGGAAGCGCCAGAACCAGTTTAAGGGAAAGGTCTCCTAAAACTGGAAGAGAAAGACTCATGCAAAGTTCAGGGTGACCGACGTTGCCCCTCCGACATGCGCTGAGTGAAGTGTCGGAGATGCTGCGCAGGTCCGAGGTTCCCGTGTTTGTAAAGGACTTAACTTCTGGGAAACGAACCTTTACAGGGAGATGGGATATTCTCTGATTTCTAAGAGAGAGAGGAGTATGTCTGAGCGTTATTGTTGGCGCTGTACGGGCGTCCAGCCGACCTCGGCGTGATAACCGCCACCAGCTCTACGTCTGTCGTGGACCCATCCTGCTTTTGACTCGTCGGTTAAGCCGTTTCTCTTGATCTTGGCAGATTCGTTCCAACGGCTGCTACTCGAGTCCTTCCATCGTGGCGCTCGGGCGCGCGTCTAGCGGGGAAACCGGGGTTGCCCTCTGCTCTCGCAGCTGTTGCTGGAGCTGACGAATCAACTCATCTTTCTCTTGGATAACGAGGTCTCTGGCCCTAATATCCGCGAGAGAGTCGTTTTCGTCGCCTTCACCATCAATCTGCTGGTGAGGTCGATCGAGATCCGGCCTGACTGGAGTCCTGTCTCGCCGGGAAGGTGCTGTCACCCCCTTTGGGAGATGAACCTAACTGAGTAACAGGCCTTCTTCCGGATCTCTTTTTGCGATAGACCGGCTGCTGTTCTTGCAATACCGGTGGCAGTGATACCAACGACGGTGGTAAGGCCCTTGATGATTCTCTGCCCTTCTTAGCTTTTGGAGGCATGGCGTTTTTGTATCGTTTCCCACAGACGGCGCCAATTGTAAGTGCCTAAAATAATACGGACTTGCTCTGATGGGAGCTGCTTTGATAGCCTTTGATAGAAGGGAACGTGCTCTTGACTTTTGCCTGTGTATTTTTTCTTGCTTTTTGGGTCATGGAGCTTGCTCCTTGTATTTGTAGTGGGGAGAGTTGACTCTGGTGGATGGGGGAGTCCCATCATGGTATGGGCCGTTCTTGACGCTGGTGGTTGACATTAGATACACACCGCAGCTCTTTTTTTTGCCAATGCCTACCATCATTAGTCAACCGTTCTTGAACGTGGTGAGTCTCCATAAAGGTATGCGGGCCGTACTCGTCTCGTATAAGCGTTCTGGCATGTGCTACGGTGGGATTACCTGGCCGAGTGAAGATCCTGCAGGGGTGAAGCTCCTGCCGAGGTTGAAGGATCCTGCCGAGGTTTGAAGATCCTGCCGAGATGACAGTCCTGGCAGAGATGAAGCACTTGTTACCGAGCTAGGTGCTGACCGAGGTGAGATGGTGCTGACTGACCTGAGATAGGGACAATCTAGGTATCATGTAGATATTCCCCACAGCATGAATGTTCTATACTAAATTGATACTGAGTAGGAAAAGGTAACCAATTCATGTAAATGAATGTGAATTTTTATTAAAGATAACTCATATAAATTCCCTAATACTTTTCCTTTTAACTTTAGCAGCCTCTAAATTTTTGTATTATTAATCAAACAGAGGAGAGCAACAAGAAAATATGGCCGGATCAGAAGTTGGTTGTTGAATGTAAAAACAAGTGATACGAGAAGCAGTGTACATACTGTGTATTGATATTTACATTTATTAGAGCAAAGCTCTTTACATCTCGTAGAATATCTTGACAAATAAAAGTAATTTTATGTCTTCCAGCAAGTATTGTTGTATACAAGACAAGATCCTGAAGACAGGATTGAGATCTCCACCGATTCTAGATTTGTATGCAGCGCTTATCATGATGACTCGTCATCTATTGCTAATGCAAAAAATGTTAGTCCCCGAGATAATTGTAGGTTGTATCGTATGCAGCTCGAGCTTGTTGGTTATCGGCAAAACTATAATGCACCCGTATGGTTTAGTGCCTGGCTTAAGCAGGTGCTGGGCTCATCATAGAAAAATTCAAACCATTATTCATCGCTAACCCCGTTTTATTATCGACTGTGTGACAATTCAAAGTCAATTTCAGTGGGCCCACCATTAAATTGACCACTGGATTTTAGACATGTGCCCCTCTACCTATTTCTATCTAGGAACCAGAGAAATAGAGGAAGTGAATTATGTGTTTAAGATATAGCAAATTCAGCAGCATCCATATTATTGATTCACTGCCCATGTACTTAATCCAGGTATTGCACCATACAAATGCAGCGACGCAAAGGTAGAGAGATATAGATGGCCCCTGGATAAATCTATAGCACATGGCATGGAAGAGCGATTTGTTGGGGGTGGGGGGTGGGGGGTGGGGCTAGCCCCAACTCGGAAAAGGGTACCATCGTACATCTAACTACCTTAATCACCCAAGTTAGCTCTTAATTCGTAAATAATGTCATTCCTTGCTCTCCATGTGGCCCACCAAATGGCAACAACACATCCCTGAGAATCTGAAATTAAGGTAGAGAGAGGAAATCTATGAGCATCTCTCTCAAACAGATCACGTATCTGAGTGTCTAATAGCATTAAAAAGCTGAGACCCAAAATAGCCCAAGAGCCGACCAAACCAAACACTCGTGCAAAGTTATAATGAAAAGAATGTTTCCAAGGATTCCCGCCCCTTGCTCACACACAGGGCGACAGGAGGGTTATTTATTTTATATTTTTTTAACTTAGTGGTAATTATGTATATTAAGAGAGGAAAAAGATACAAAAGTCGAAATTCCCTTTAACAGCCTTACAAGACTAAGAATCTCAGCCACGAAAGGCGCCAAAGGAGAATAAAAGAAGGAGCCCAAGGCAAAAGAACAAACAGAGAAACAACCACAAAGGGCCAAAACAAAGGGTTATAGAGAGTCTACAGAGAGAACTCGAACCGGGCAATGCAAGACTGTCGTCGGAGTTTAGTGAGAGAAATTCAGTTGCCGTTTGAAGGTTCGTTCTTATAAGCATTCCAAATGGAAAGAAGGAGGCGGAAGAAAAAGTAATACAACAATTTTCCTTCCATCCATCTCTATAAGTAGAAAAGACATGCCATAACGGCCAGTAGATGAGGGTGGAGGAGAGGCTACCTAGCACTTGAAGAAACTAAGACGACCATTCTTAAGCAAATTACAGTTAAAAACAAAAAAGGTGAAGATTTGTTTTGACATAAGCAATAGCAGAGGGGACATCTGTGAGCCAAATTGATGCCCACTGATGTGAGAGTTTTCCTATGAAGAAGGCGCCAAAAGAAGCAAGCTGTTTTGGGCTGAATCAAGCTTGGCAAATTCTAATCTTGGCAAATTTAGAATGAAGAAGGAATCTTTCTGGATAGCCCTTATCAAAACATTTCCACCCAATGAGGATAATTCTTTGAAGGAGGGAAAGCTTCTCCTCGTTACAATATCAATACTTCAGTGTGAGTGCTTAAATTATTCCGATCATGATTAAAGGGTGACTTAGTAGTCACTTTACAGGTCTTCAAAATGGGCAGACCTCTCGTTTCTTTTGGGGAATAAAAATGTAGGATCTTTTATAATATCCTCTATATCCAACCAATTGTTGAAAGTTCTCCGAAATTTCTCTAATCCCAATTTTAGTTGTTGCCTACTTGTCTGAAGATTACTAATAGCCAGATTCAGATTAGGAGTTGGAGATATTTGGTCTCGAGGCCCTTATCACATGGAATTCAATTACAATTTAAAATAAAATTTTATTACGTGTAAGTATGAGAGGATGCATGTTATTCCTCGATGATATATTTACTTGTACAATAAAATTTTCACCTTCTATAAACAAGTGTATATAAAACAATTAGATATAATCCCAGCAAATGTACAAATAAAAAAAAGAAAAAGAAAAACTGAGAAATATTAGATGTTAATGGTGAACAAAACCCAATAAGGCCCTAAACCGTGGAGAAAGGGTTTTCTGAATATGGTAGAAGTAAATTTGGATTATGAAATTGATCATTTTCAGAAATCCAAACATTCTAAAATCCCGTCAAATCCACGCATCAAGATCCCAGTTCAGAGCAGGCCGTTCTCAAGGTTATGATGGGCTGGGCCTTCAATGTCAAGGACCACTTCAGTGTTGGGCCAGGGCCTGTTCAAGTTTCAATTCTATTAAGAAGGGCCTCCCGATCCGTAGGGGCTAGGCACGCAATGAGAACGTCCAAGAGGAAGGGCCTTAACGGGATCGCATTAATTAGGCCAATGGGAATAGAAATGACCTGAACATAAACCCAAAGACCACCTGCTTAAGATGTTATCAGGGCCCTATCCAGACCCAATAAGGCAAAACAGTTTTTTATAGTCTTTACTGCTGCTCTATTACGGTAGTCCTAGCCGGAACCATATGGTGACTGGTAAAGCCCAGAGACCTGACAAGAAGGCCTAAAACTTGGTGAAGGATCTCCACTCGCAAAAGAGATCTAGATGACATTCATCTGCAAATGCTAGAGACCAAACTCATCCATTTCTAATTCTAACCATTAATATTAATTACTGCCCATGAGGACTACTCTGAGCAAAACTGTAGAGGGCAATTGCTTCAGCAAAAAGCGTATGAGGTTGCCATTGAACTGGGCCTGTTGTGATAAATTACAAGTTTGAATGGGCACAGACTGACCAGCTCGAAATTGGGGGCTGATTGAACTCAGGGGTAGACTGTTGACAGCCCTATCTATTTGGGTCCGGCTACGTGCGATGGAGGATCCAGGTTTTTCCATGATTGGGTGCAAAATGGAACAGGCCCAACTCAATTCAGAGTCGCCTGACTCAAATTAAAACCCAATTCTTCTGACATGAATTTAGATCCTAAATTCAGGTTGGGTTGAGATTCAGTCTGGTTGAATATATGTAGAGCTTGGCGATAGCTTCAAAACTAGTACTTGCATATGAGGCGATAATAACCACCATCAAAATGTTATAGATGTTTGAAATTGACATTTGGGCGTGTTTCTTTAATAGAATTCATGTCAAATTTAGGATGTTACCGTTTTTTGAGACATGATGTGATATCTCGTAAACATTTCAAATTTTTAATTATTTGAAAGGTCTCAAATGGACCTTTGTAATTCAAAAATTCCAGCGCCTTTGGATTTGGTGGAATTTCTAGATGGAACGGTACAAGGGAGGCATTTCAGCAAGTCCACATGGGAATTCGAAATTCTTCAAACACGAAATCCTGGAATTCCAGCAACAAACGGGCCCTAAAAGATTCAACCCTTTTAGCTTGATTTCTTATGATCGATCTGGACCAAGTAATTGTTCTGCTACTTGTTCTACGTCAATATCATAAGGTCATAACTTATCATTCCAACTCATAAATTTATGTGATGCATTGCTTTTACCTATTTATAACTATAAGTATGTTTGTCTATATATCTGTACACCAGTATCTAGATGAGAATCACACACATGATTCATATGCGTAGCCCACCTTATTTTCAAAGCCATTTTAATTCAACCATGATCAAGTTTGTCCTTCTTCGCATCTATTACCTATTTGTGAGTAGTAGAAGCCCAAATTGAAACTCATCCAACATTAGTCCTCATCAATTCACTGTTTGCATTGGAAGGAGATGAAGAGGCCTTAATTGAGCGAGCTACACCAATTCATTGCGAACAAATCACAGCTCGATTTTCCGAATACTAGCCACTCAAAAGCATTGCACCCCTGTGTATTGTCACTAATCATATCTAACGTACTTTATCATAATTTCCTCTCTTTAAGCTTGCGATCGCTAGTAAGATATATAATTTTTCTTGAACTTTTATTTTAATCATGAGTTTTTCATGATTTCAATCTAATTGGAGGCCCAACTCTAAAAGAAGTGAAATATTTCCTAGAGCAAATGTAAATAACTGTATTTTGAGTGGTTGAATTTTTGTATGCAAATCCCAGTGATAGACATATAGCAAGGGCACAGAGTAATTAGTTCCACCAAAATTGATGTAATTCAAACTTCGAATTACATAAATTGAGAAGCCATCAAATGAACCTATTCTATTAAATTGTATGATAAGCCAAAATCTCAAATTCCTATTGAGGACTCGATGGCGAAGTACTTGCATAGGAAGACGATACCAAATTAAAAAGTTACGAAAGTTGGAACTAGCACTAAAATTCAAGTCTTCCAGCTTATATGATCTTGATCAAGATATTGTTTCGCTACTTGTTTCGTCTGCATTAATATTAAATCCTACCATTCAAAACTCATAATTTTTTTATGTGATGCATGCTCTGCCTATTTAATTAGTAATGTGTGGTCTATATATATATATAAATACAATATCTAACGAGAATCACATACCATCATTATTAATGTTTGGCCCTCCCTATTTTCAACGCCATTTAGTTCCCATGATCAAGTTATCCTCCTTTAATTCCAAAGAGTCTAATAAGCCTCTTAAGGATGTAGATTTCATGATGGATTGGTGGGTCTGTAGAGAAGCACTTCAACGCTCGTTGACTGCCTGCGTGGGTCTTGCATTCTTTGCATTCTTTCTGGCATTCTGCACCCAGAAAACAATCAGCTAAACCATTCTTCAGAACCAATGCACACAGTTTTTTTTTTTGTGTGTGGTGTTTGTGTGGGGTACACGTGTCCTGTTTTTTTGGGGTTGGGGTGGGTGATGGTGGGGCCACCATAAATCTCTTAACACCACATTTTACTTCTAAAAGTCAATTTCAGTAGGCCCACCATTAAAATTGACAACTGGATTTTAAGACATGTGGCCCCTCTTCTATTCCATCTAGGAAACAGAGAAGAAGTAGTGGAAGTGGAATCACGTGTTCGAGAGCTAGCTAATTCAGCAGCGCCTATTCTTATTCCCTGCCATGTACTTAATCCAGGTATTGCACCATATTACATACAGCGACGCAAAAGAAGAGAGATAGATGACCCCTAGATAAATCTATAGCACACCGCAGATGGAGAGCGATAGTTGGGGGTGGGTTGGGGCTAGCCCAACTCGGAAAGGGAACTCATCAACAATCTAACTGCGCTTAATCAGCCAGTTAGCTCTTAAAAAAAGAGGTTAGGGGCCTTGGCCGTGGAGGGCCGAAGGCACTCCGACGCCTAAGTTAGTCTTGTTACTAAACAGAGGGAGCAGGAGTGAGGAGGGATGGGAGTTTACTTTTTGCTTACCCCTTTCGTTCTGTGCTGTGCCCACTTATATATGTTAGGTATCCTCAGACCTCCCCTGAGTGGAGGTAGGTAAACGTACGGTCCCATCGGGCCATACTCTTCCCATAAATGGAAGTAGGTAGAGGTTATGTCCTGTCAGGCCATACCTTGACCTTTCACATGATTACTGATGTGATGGCGGAATGAAGTCCACGCTTCTTCCGTATTCGGCGCCCATCCCGTTCGTCTGAGCCAGGACATGCCCTTATTAATTGTAGATTGACAAGATGCCGAACCCGGTTAACCACTGCAGAGGTGGACCTCGGCACTCGCTTCATAATGCACCCCCAAGTCTCGGGTGGATGACAGTCGGAGCGGGGCTCCCCAAGGAGCCGATCTCGGGATGGATCGGCCGAGCTGCGTTAGGTCTCGAGCTGGTAAAATACCCCCACACAATTGCCCCCCAAGCTCTGGGTCTCGGCATTTGTCCTCGGGACCAAGAGCTTTTTAGTCTCGGTAGGTGTCATTTTCAAGATCTCATTCGAGTATTTTGATGGAGCAATTAAGGTTGCTGCCGGCCTGTCTGCCAAAGACAGTTGATTAATGCGTCCTCTCCACTTCGTCTCCCGAGGGGATCGATGGGGGCGGCTTTTCGCTTCCCGAGGGAAGACAGCTGTTGGTGACACGCGTCATTGTGTGATGGTTCCTTCAATCGTTTCGGTGGCAGCGTGCACATCGCTCGAGGCGGCGGTTCCTGCCCTCGATAACGGAGAAGGCGGCTTTTTCTTTATAAGTAGGGGAGGCCTTCCCTTTTACTTCCTCTGCTTATGCATTTTTCTTCGACTCTGAGCGATCTGAAGAATATCTGAAGGAAGCCTTTGCAGCGAATCCAGTCTTCGGCCTTTCCCGTTCAGCGCAAGCCTTTTGTGAGTTCCCCTTCCCTTTTACTTCCTTTGTATCCCGGCCCATTAGGGTTTTTCAATCTAGGGTTTTCCCTTTTTTAGAAGGATGGGAGTCTATAGGCATTGGGTGGACACCCCTGAGGCCATGGAGAGTTTCAGGGAGATGTATCGCATCCCTGCAAACGTCAGCACTAGGATAGACGACCCCGACGACATGTTCGACGGTTTCGTGTTTTCCGACGGGTGGATGCCTTTCCCTCTAGTGGCTATAGTCGAGGGAGGGGTCAGGTTTCCAGTCCATCCATTGTTGAGGGCGTGCTTATCAACATGGCACCTCAGCCCATGTCAGTTGATGCCGAACGGTTACAAGATAATAATGGGGGCTGTAGAACTCAATAGGATTTTGGGGATTAACCTTGGTGTCCACGACATAGAGGACGCATATGACGTGTGCAAGTCGGCGGGGGATGGCACCTGTTTTTACCTCCGGGGGAGGCCAGGAAGGGAACAATTTGTTACCGAACTGGAGGATTCAGGTCGTCATGCTGGGAACGACCGCCTGTTCGTATCAGGCAATTGGGAGTTCGGGAGGAGGAGACCGCGGTAGAGAAGCGGTACAAGATACCCCGTCACTTCGGGATTCCTCCAAGTAATGCACCGAACTCCTTTATGCCCTTGTTTCTTCCCATTCTTCTTTCATGTTGGATTAAACCCTTTGCGTTTTCGTTTGCGCAGAGGTCGGCCAAAGGAAGAGCGAGGCCGTTAATTCCGGCTGGAGACCAAATAGCGATTGGCAAAGGGCTGTGCGAGGCTACAAGGGCCACAATTCGCGCGCCGCTTGGTCACTCCTTGGCTACGAACCGAGGTACAAGACCTACATCAAGAGGAAATCCGCAGGTGACGCTGCATCTCTTGATCTCGAGGGCCGGAGGAGTTCGGGAGCCGAGGCCACTACATCCCGAGCCGAACCGGAGACCGATCTTCAAGTGATCGTTGATTCTTATTCCTCCCCGAGCCCCGAGGAAAGAAGAATGCCTCCTCGACGTCCTCCTCTGTCCACAAAAGATCTGGGAGGTAAATTTTTTGGGAGGGAAGCTGCTGCCCCAATCCCCCCTGCCATGGGCAAACAGCAGGCCCCCGTGGGCCAAAGTTCCGCTGGCGCTCCCCCTCCTTCCAGTTCCTCCGTCCAAGAGCGCCCCGCGGAGATCCAGAGGAGGGTCGAAAAGGGATCGAGGCCAGAGAAGCCGAGCTCATCCCGTCGGGAGCGTCCCGCAGGGGAAGAGAGAGAGGGGGCCCCGGAGAAGCGTCCTCGCACCGAGGGTCCTTCGGAGAAATCCTCGGGAGAGGGACGGAGCAGGCCTCCGGGGTTAGCTTGGCAGCCCCCCGAGAAGGTCCGGCAATATGGAGGCCTTCCCTGCTGCTTGGGCCGGGGAGACCGATAACCGTGGACGATCGCCTTCATGGGAACCCCTCCGTCGCAGCTACATTCGCAGCAGCCTGCGCTCTTCCACAGGACATAGAGAAGCTGCAGCGAATGGAGGATGGGGCGCTGGCGGTCGGTATCATCCAGTCAGGTTTTCTCGTGTGAGTTTCCGAAACTTCTTGTTTCTTATGAGGCTTTCTCTCGGTACCTGACCCTTGTCGTCTGCAGATCATTCAACGGGCGAAGGTGTTTATGGACAGAGTCCAGTACCGGGACACCCGGATCGAGAAGCTAGAGGCCGAGAAGAAAAAGATCTCCGAGTCCCTCGAGGGTGCTCGTAAGGGCCTGAAGGAGGAGGAGGAGAAGAACTTCAGTCTCGCCAAAGACCTTGAAGCCGCCGTGAACGAGGTCTGCAAAGCCAAGGAAGAGAGTGCAATTTCGAAAGCGGCGGCAGAGGTCAAGGCGAAGAGGGCGATCCAGCTCGAGGCCGAGCTGGCTGAGGCGAAGGCCGAAGTTGGAAAGAAGGATGCCGAACTGGAGAAAAGGGCAGCCGAATTCGATGTTCTTGTTAAGGAGAAAGCCAGTGTTGAGGCAATGACCCAATCAGAGGTTGATGCTGCCTTTAATGAAGGGGTGGGGGCGGCCACTAAAGATTACGAGGCACAGCTTGAAGTTTTGGGCCCGCGCCTATTCGAGCTTGGGTGTAAGGCTTTGCTAAAGAAGATGGGCGTTCCTGAGGACGACCCCATATACCACGACCTGCCCAAGCTTGAACCCCTGGCCGCCCGAGGAAAGCCTGGTTCCTCCCCAATCTCCAGCAGTGGCTCCAGCATCCGAGGCTCCCCTTGAGGTGCCAGTTGCCGAGATTGTCCCTGAAGCTTCTCCTCATGCAGTTCCTCCCGAGAAGGCTTGACTCATTCGTTGTATATTTCTATTTTGTTAAGAATGAATCTGTATAGCTTTTTCTAATGAAATATGTATTTTCGCACACATCCCGCGTCTCGTGTTCGCTGCATCTTTTTGCATTTCTGCATCTTTTTTTTTTTTTTTTTTTTTTTTTTTTTTTTTGTTTGAATCATGAATTCATACGTCGGGGACCAGGTAGGAATTGTCATGAATAGGCCTTTCGATTTCGTGGTTTAAGCCGAGAAATGGATGGTCGAAAAGCCAGGCTGGTTTAGGAACCAAGCTTGGGCTGTAGGTACCGTCAACCGGGCTGGGGAAGGCCTGTTTCACATCCGAGTTTGGGTAGCTGGTTTCATTAACCGGGCTAAAAGAGGACCGGTTCCATAACCGGGTCTGGGCAGCTGGTTTTGTTAACCGAGCTGAAGGAGACTGGTCCCATAACCGAGTCTAGGCAGCTGGTCTGTTCCATAACCGAGTCTAGGCAGCTGGTCCGTTAACCGAGCTGAAGGAGACTGGTCCCATAACCGAGTCTAGGCAGCTGGTTCCGTTAACCGAGCTGAAGTTGCAGACTAGGCAGCTGGTTCCGTTACCGAGCTGAAGGAGACTGGTTCCATAACCGAGTCTAGGCAGCTGGTTCCGTTAACCGAGCTGAAGGAGACTGGTTCCATAACCGAGTCTAGGCAGCTGGTTCCGTTAACCGAGCTGAAGGAGACTGGTTCCATAACCGAGTCTAGGCAGCTGGTTCCGTTAACCGAGCTGAAGGAGACTGGTTCCATAACCGAGTCTAGGCAGCTGGTTCCGTTAACCGAGCTGAAGGAGACTGGTTCCATAACCGGGCTGAAGGAGCGAGGGAGAAACAGGGGACATATCAGAGCTATAAGTTCATCATTTTTATTGCCTGAAACGAAAACAATTTCAAAAGTAATATTTCTTAAGGTGCACAGCATTCCAGGGCCGCGGCAGTCCTTTGCCGTTCATATCTTCGAGTCTGTAAGCAGACTGCCCTGCCATAGATACAATTTTGAATGGTCCCTGCCAGTTTGCTCCCAGCTTGCCTTCACTTGGATTTTTGTCCGCAGTCAGCATTTTTTTCAGGACCAATTCTCCGATGGAGAACTTCCTTTCCCTGACCTTCTGGTTGTACCCTCTTGGCCAGCTGCCGTTGATAGGAGGCTAGGCGGATCGCTGCGGTTTCTCTCCTTTCTTCTGCTAGATCGAGCTCTCTAGCCAGATTCACGTTGTTTTCCTCTTGGTTGAAAAGTTCCGATCGCAGAGTGGGAAGGCCAACTTCAAGAGGTATTACAGCTTCCATTCCGTAGGCCAAGGAAAAGGGCGTTGCCGAGGTGGATCGTCTTGGCGTCGTTCGGTATGCCCAAAGAACGCTCGGAAGCTCCTGGACCCATCTCCCCTTAGCTCTGTCAAGCCTCTTCTTGAGACCGTCGAGAACCACCTTGTTTGAGATTTCGGCCTGGCCATTGCTTTGTGGGTATGCTGGGGATGAATAATGGTTCCTGATGCCGAGCTCCTGGCAGAAGTTCCTGAAGAATTTTGAATCGAATTGAGTTCCGTTGTCCGAGATCAGAGTCCGGGGGATCCCAAATCTTGTTACAATGTTCTTCCAGACGAAATTTCTCGTGTCCTGCTCAGTAATGGAGGTCAATGGTTCTGCCTCTATCCACTTCGTGAAATAATCCGTAGCTGTTATTAGCCACCTTTTATTTCCTGGGGCTCGGTGTAGAGGTCCAACGATGTCGAGCCCCCATTGAGCGAAGGGCCACGGGCTTGAAAGTGGGCTTAGGTCCTGGGCCGGTTGATGGAGAGAGTGTGAGAACTTCTGACACTTCTCGCACTTTCTGGCGTAGAGTTGCGCATCCTTCTGCATATAGGGCCACCAGTAGCCCTGGCTGATGGCCCGGTAAGCCAGCGACCGGCCTCCGATGTGGCTTCCACAAATGCCTTCATGTATTTCATACAGGAAATCCTCGATCTTGCTTGGGTGCACACACAGGAGATACGGCCCTGTGAAGGATTTTCTATACAGCTTGCCTTCTGGAGATATCCAAAACCGAGTTGCTTTCAGTCTGATCTTGTGGGCTTCGCTCTTGTCTTCGGGAAGCTGGTCGTTTTTGAGATACGCCATTATTGGGTCCATCCAACTGGGACCGAGATCGGCATATAGGATAAGCCGAACTGGAGCGAGCTCTATGCTGGGTGATTCCAGCGTTCCCACATCAACTGTTCTCTTTCGGCCAGCTTCAACAGCCGAGGCCAGACTGGCGAGGGCGTCAGCATGAGAGTTTGATTCCCTGCCAATCTGTCTGACTTCAACTTTTTGGAAATGAGAGAGTGATTGCTTTGCGCGGGACACGTAGGCGGCCATCCTTTCATCGCGAGCTCGGTAATCCCCGTTGAGTTGGCTTGTTACTAGCTGGGAATCGCTGAAAACCGCCAGCTGTTTCGCCCCTAAGGCCCTGGCACTGTCTAATCCTGTGATTAGCGCTTCATATTCAGCTTCGTTATTGGATGCTTTAAAGCCAAGCGTCAACGCCTGTTCGATGACGAGACCCTCTGGGGACTGGAGCACTATGCCGATGCCGGACCTTCTCGTCGTCGATGATCCGTCTACGAAGACTTTCCATGCCGTGCCAAGGAATTGCTTCCAGGATTGATTTTCGGCTTCGGTGGTCTCATCTCTGCCTGCGACATCATCCCCAATATTGCCGCCCAGTTCGGTAGTCGAGGTGGTCGGTGCCGAACTCGGGGAAGTGAATTCAACAAGAAAGTCCGCCAAGACTTGAGCCTTGATTGCCGTCCTGGGCTGATAGCGTATATCATACTGTCCCAGTTCGACGGCCCATTTTGAAATTCTCCCAGAGAAATCTGCCTTCCTGAAAAGGGACTTAAGTGGGTGCTCCGTAACAACCACTATGGTATACGTCTGGAAGTAGTGGGAGAGCTTGCGAGAGGCGCTGATGAGGGCCAGCGCGAGCTTTTCCAACGGCAGGTATCTGGTTTCGGGGTCAAGCAGGGTTTTGCTCGTATAATAGATCGGCTTCTGGTGTCCGTCTTCTTCTCTTATGAGTACCGAGCTCACGGCATGGTCCGAGACCGCTAGGTACAAGTAGAGTACTTCACCCTGCAGTGGTGTTGACAATATGGGGGCTGAGGACAAATATTCCTTGAGCCTCTGAAGAGCCTGGTCGCACTCCGGGGTCCACTGAAATCTTGAACTTTTTTTCAAGAGCCGGAAGAAAGGGAGACATTTGTCCGAGGCGCGGCTTATGAAGCGGTTAAGCGCGGCTGCCATCCCGGTGAGCTTCTGCACCTGCTTTGTCGTGGCCGGGCTCTGGATTGCTTGTATTGCCGAGATCTGTTCTGGGTCAGCCTCGATTCCTCGTCTGGTGACCAAACTCCCCAAGAATTTGCCAGAGCCGACCCCGAATGCGCATTTCGACGCATTTAGTTTCAGTCCGAATGCCTTCAGGATTTCGAAAACTTGTCGGAGGTCGGCCAGGTGGTCTTCCGACTTTTTAGACTTGACGACCATGTCGTCAACATACACTTCCATGGTCCTGCCGAGGTGGGCTTGGAACATTTTTGTGACCAGCCGCTGGTAAGTTGCTCCTGCATTTTTTTAACCCGAAAGGCATCACCTTGTAGCAGTAGATGCCTCTGGGTGTTATAAATGCTGTTTTTTCTTCGTCGGGGCCGTACATCGGGATCTGGTGGTACCCCGATAAGCATCGAGGAAGCTCATTCTATCATGTCCTGCGGTGGCATCGATCAGCTGGTCGATCTTGGGGAGTGGAAAACTGTCTTTGGGACAAGATCTGTTGAGATCGGTGAAATCAACGCAGACCCTCCACTTCCCGCTCTTCTTTTTGACCACTACAGTGTTGGCGAGCCACTCGGGGTAGTGGACTTCCCGTATCGCTCCTGCCTCCAGGAGTTTGTCGACTTCTTCCATCACCGCTTCAGCTTGCTGGGTACCCGACCGCCGTGCCTTTTGGACGACTGGTTTGTGTCTTGGGTCCACGTTCAGCCTGTGACTAATGATTTCCGGGTCGATGCCGGGCATCTCGTATGGAGTCCAGGCGAAGACCCCCTTGTTCAGCAACAGAAAGTCGAGGAGTTCGCCCCTTTCGGACTCGGTAAGCTGGCTACCGAGTAAGAAAAACCTCTCGGGGTCTTGTGGGTCGATCCTGACCTCGGCCAGGTCCTCGGTACTCTTCTGTTCGGGAGTTCGGCCGTAGTCAGATTCTGCTTCCAGCTCGGCCATATGTACTTGGGGCTCCTTTTCTCCGGAGACAACGGCCATCAAGCATTGCTTGGCCATCTCTTGGTCGCCTCTGACTGTGATTATCTCGACCCTGCCGTGCTCGTCTTCCAGCGGAAATTTCAGCTTCTGGTGATGGGTGGAGGGCACGGCTTCCATGCTGTGCAGCCAACTTCTTCCCAGAATTGCATTGTAGGGTGATGGCACATCCACCACTAGAAAGTCCGCTAGTCTGCTGGCTCCCCCGACTTGGATCCTCAGGGAAACTTTCCCTTTAGGGTAAACTGGCTTTGAACTGAACCCCACGAGAGGGGTGCGGGATTCTTGCAGGTCCTCTGCCTTGAGGCCCAGTTTTCTAAAGCAGTCGAAATAGAGGATCTCCGACGAGCTGCCAGGATCTATGAGTACCCTCTTGACCATGAAATTCTCGAGCTTCAGGGCGAGCACCAAGGGATCATTGTGAGGGGAGCGGACTCCGTGGAGGTCATGGTCCGAGAACCAGATCCGGGGCTTGTCAGCCCGAGCTTTTTTTGTTGCCGGCTCCAGCTCGGCCGTGAGCACCTGCCTATTGTGGGAAGCCCTCCTGGCTTCGGCACGTGCCTGGTTGATCCCTGCCGCCGCGGGCGCCAGGTGGATAACGTTTATGATTCCTGCGGTCTCATCGTTATCCTCATTACCTTGGTGCTGCCGGGAACGGCTGTCATGGCCGTTCTCTTCCTTCACAAATTCCTTGAGGCGTCCCTCTTTAACGAGCTCTTCAAGATAGGATTTAAGGGACACACAGTCCTCTGTCATGTGTCCTTTCTGCCTGTGATACGAGCAAAATTTATTTGGATCCCGAGTAGAGGGATCGCCTTTCATTGGCTGGGGCCGTGAGAAGAATGGCTGCGTCCTGATTTTGGTGAGGATCCTGTAGATGGGTTCCTTGAAGATAGTATTAACCGCCCTGTATGCATCCGATGGCGGTCTGTTCTTCATTCTGCCTTCCGAGGTGGAGCGTGGGGCTACCATCGGACTTGCTGGGGTTGTCTGACGGCCCCTCTCCTCCTTTCGGAATGGCTTCTTATCTTTCTGGGGGGGCCGGTCCTCGAAACGCCCATCTTGGAGCTTGAGGCCGAAGTTCTCTCGCGCCCTGGTTTCGTCCTCCTCCTGTTCGACGAACTGGTTCACCCGGGTCATGAGTGCTTTCATTGTGCCCACAGGATATCGAACAAGCTCTCTTCGGAGCTCAGTGCCTGGCAATAAGGCCTCCTTAAAACACATCACAGCCAGCTGCTCGTTTGCGTCTTCGATCTGGCTATAGATGGTCCAGAACCTTTTGGCGAATCGGGTTACATTCTCGTCCCGTCTCATTCTCATAGCCATCAGATCCTGGTTGGTCTTCGGAATGACCCGATGTGCCTGAAACTTCTCCAGGAAGGAGCCCGTGAGTTGCCTCCAGCCCAAGATCGATCCTCCTGGGAGAGCACAGAACCACCGGAGAGGGAGATCGCCCAGGCTAGAAGAGAACACCCTGCAGTTCAAATGCCCAATGTCGCCCCATACCGACATTCGCTGGGTGAAGTGCCTGAGGTGGGCCGCGGGATCCGAGGTCCCGTCATAAAGGGTGAATCTCGGGATGCTGAACTTCTCGGGGAGGGGGAAATTTCTTATTTCCCATGAGAATGGGGAGACGCCAAGCTCTCCGGAGCTGTAGACATTCGATCGGTCGCGGGCGAGGCCAGCTACCTCCATATTCTGCTGAATGGTTTGCTTGATGTGGTGGTCAAGCCATTCTGGCACACCACCTTCATCCTGCGCCTTCGGCCTCTTTTGAGTATCGCCCGGGCTACTGCTAGAGCCTTCTTCATGGGTGTGATGACGTTTTTTGCTGTCAAGGGCCCGCCTCAGATCCTGCCCGACCGAATGAACACCAGAAGGTGGGGCCTGATTCGCCGCTCGCAGCTGCTGCTGAAGTTGGCGAATCAGCTCTTCCTTTTCCTGGATGATGGCATCTTGTGCTCTAATCTCCTCGAGTCGCGGATCGTAGTTGGGGTCATCTCCTTCGGCTCGTCCAGATCTGACGACCGCTGGAGATTTGTCCCTCAGAGGCTCCCTTGGAAGACGGGGCCCGTTTGAGGTTCTTTGACGAGGAGGAGATGGTTGTCGTGGAGGATGCTGGGTAGTCTGACTATCTCGCCTGACAGGAGCCGTTCGTCGCTGAGGACGCTTGGGAGGCTGGCTGCCTCGCCTGACAGGAGCCGTTCGTCGCTGAGGACGCTTGGGAGGCTGGCTGCTCCGCCCGGGGAGAGACGTTCGTCGCTGAGGACGCTTGGGAGGTTGACTGCCTCGCTGGGGAGGAGCCACTAGAAGGGGTTCCTTCCCAGCCCTCCTCCGTCGAGGGGATTGCTCCTGTGGTGCTAGCGGCAAGGATGCTAGCGCTGCTTCTTGTCTCCCCGCGGGTCCCTGCGAGATTAATACTTCTTGTAGTACCGGCGACCGTGGCATTGGTATGGCTCGCAGCGTTTCGGCTGTCTTTTTTTGCTTTTGGTGGCATTTTGTATCAGCTTTCCCACAGACGGCGCCAATTGTAAGTGCCTAAAATAACACGGACTTGCTTTGATGGGAGCTGCTGAATAGCCTTTAATTGGAGGGAGTGTCCTCTTGACCTGAGAAGAAAAAAGAGGTTAGGGGCCTTGGCCGTGGAGGGCCGAAGGCACTCCGACGCCTAAGTTAGTCTTGTTACTAAACAGAGGGAGCAGGAGTGAGGAGGGATGGGAGTTTACTTTTTGCTTACCCCTTTCGTTCTGTGCTGTGCCCACTTATATATGTTAGGTATCCTCAGACCTCCCTGAGTGGAGGTAGGTAAACGTACGGTCCCATCGGGCCATACTCTTCCCATAAATGGAAGTAGGTAGAGGTTATGTCCTGTCAGGCCATACCTTGACCTTTCACATGATTACTGATGTGATGGCGGAATGAAGTCCACGCTTCTTCCGTATTCGGCGCCCATCCCGTTCGTCTGAGCCAGGACATGCCCTTATTAATTGTAGATTGACAAGATGCCGAACCCGGTTAACCACTGCAGAGGTGGACCTCGGCACTCGCTTCATAATGCACCCCCAAGTCTCGGGTGGATGACAGTCGGAGCGGGGCTCCCCAAGGAGCCGATCTCGGGATGGATCGGCCGAGCTGCGTTAGGTCTCGAGCTGGTAAAATACCCCCACACAGTTTATAATGAAAAGAATGTTCTTCAAAGATTTTCCCGCCCTATGTACACAGAGGGCAAACATGAGGGATTTATTTTTTACTTTTAGTGGTAATATGTATATTCAGAGAGGAAAAAAGAATACAAAGCAAAAATTCAAACCATAAGAGCCTTACAAGATAAGAATCTCAGCCCACGAAAGGGCCAAAGAAAAACTAGAAAGAAAGGAGCCAAGGCAAAAAAAAAACAAGGAAACAACAACAAGGGGTCAGGAAATCTGATATACAAAATTATGACAAAAAAACACCATATCAGCAAAGGTTACAAAAAGGAACTGGAACGGCCATATGCAAAGACTGTCTTCGGATTAATATGGGAGAAATTGGTTGCCGTTAATCACTTGAAGAAAACTAATACCACCATTCCTGAGAAAAACTGTAGTAAAAGAAAGGTGAAGATTTTATTTGACATCAACATAGCAGAGGGGACATCTGGAGCCAAATTGGATGCCCATGATTGAGCGAAGCTTGCATGCGAGTTCTTTTACAAAGAAGACAAGCTGTTTTTGGGCTGAACAAGCTTGGCAAATTAATCTGGCAAATATATAGAATTAAGAAGAAATCTTCCCGGGAAAGCTCTCTGGTTACAGATATCTAATGTTCAAGTGTGAGTGTCAAAATTATCCGATCACATGATTGAAGCGGTGACTTCGTAGTCACTTAACCAGGTCTTCCAAAAAAAAGGGCAGACTCTTGTCTTCTTTTGGGGAACAAAAAATGTAGATCTTATTAATATCCTCTATTTCCAACAACTATTGAAGTTCTCTTAAATTTCTCTAACCTCAATTTTAGTTGTAGTTGCTTGTCTAAAAGATTACTAATGAACCAGATTCAGAATTAGAAGTGAGATATTGTCTCTCGAGGCCCTGTAATCACATGGTTCAATTACAATTTAAAATTAAAATTTTATACGGTTGATGCTATTTC
>QPKB01000712.1:0-21787 GCA_003546025.1 Camphora micrantha
AAACTGATACCTTTTTCTGATATTGTCGGATGGCGATACACACTCTTGCCGTTTGCATACATTTGATAATTTCATCAACCTCCTGCCTTGATATTCATTGATGTCTTGAATCTATTAGACAAAAAATGATCGTTAAGACACTTGAAAACCAAAAGAACATTGCAAGGATCAAAGATGCCAAAAATAGAACAAAAGAAAGGAAATATGATCACTCTTAATTATAATTACCTTGTAAGCAAAACAAGGATTTCTTCTTCAGCAACTCTCTCAAGAGCAGTCCTCACCGAACTAAGAAGACATAAACAAGTAATGACATAGTAGGCTGTGGTCCTCCACCAGACGTATGATAATCACCAGAGCATCTGAACACCTGTGTAAAAACTAAATGTTTGACCAGAAACATACCAAACTCTGCAGGAATGAAACACATCTAAATTTAAATTATATCTTTAAAAGTATAAGTTTCCCATTTCTCCCAAAAATCTCCAACAATTCTAAACTGTTTTGCATAAAGTTCGAGTGTGAATTCATTTTAATGCAAGACATTGAATGCACCACGGTCACAGTGAGTACAAAGAAACTAACTCAAAGCTTCCTAGTCCACAAATTGCAAAGCAGAATGCAAGTACAAAATCAAGGTATGGACTTGACTGGATCCATAAAACTCATTAGAACAAGAAGGATATCTTGGAAAAAAAAAAAAGAATTATAAAACAGTTTGTGTGTAAATGGGTTCATTGAACTCTAAAAGGAGTTCCAGGAAGGATAACCCTGTAATGAGGGATGAATACGACTCCTACAAAAAGAAGAGATTCGCTCATTTCAGAGACTGGATGAAGCAGTGAGGGGGGGAAGGGGAATAGCCAACAGGCCATTGTTCAAACCAAATGGCTTAGGATAGGGAACCTTACAGATCAATAGTCTTGGTCTCACACCACAGACAAGAACAATACAGAGAAAACTCAAATTCTACTTCATATTCAATGTCCCCATTGGAGAAGATTACATCTCCTTAGATAGGCAAACAATCATTGTTTCTATTCCTGCATGCTAACCATAACCTAAGGGAACACTTCCACATAGCAAAAGGATGTTAGTATAAGGCGTGCCGAATTTCTTCCCCAAGAAGTTCAGTTTGAAGATCAGCCTGTTAAAAGTGGACTTACTGCCTCCTTTGTGGACTGGACCTTCAGGCTATAAAACTTAAGAGGGGCCCAATAGTTTGCCTGCATCACTGGGGAGTTTCCAGATTCAATAGGCTTGGAGGTTGCCTTCCACACTAGGACCTTGAAAACCTTCATTTTATACATCACCAAATATAATGTTGGTAACCTGAGTAGCATCCATTGGTCTAATTAAAAACCTTGCCCAATTAGCATTAGTAATGCCTAATGTAGGCATGAGTATTTAATGACACATTGGGGCCTAATGCGATAATGAGCGAAAAGCATTAACCCATGACTAATTGACACCCAATGCAAGATTGAGGTTCTTGCAGCCTTTGCAAGACTTAAGCCCCTAGGTCTCGACCATTGCAAGATGCACACACCCAAGAAAAAGAAAATACCCAAAGAAAATTTGGTTTTTCCCATTAGATTCAGTCCCTAATTACAATGTTGGCAAAAGAAAGACCCCAACGATAAAGAAATCTCAATCTTTTATCCAAACTAGTTGAAATTGGAGAACTAAAATCATTTAGAAACCAAGGTATATCCCCTCTATGTGCCTAAAAACACAACTTAGCAGTTGAATTTAATTACTACAATAAAATCTAGAAATTATCTTGCCAAATCTTTTTGCGGAATATCCATAGTTCTATCAGGCCCCAACATGAACCTATCTCTTGACCTAAAGTGCAATGGTGGATGGTCTATGACTATGAGACAAGAACTATGCATTTCTATGATAAAAAAAAAAAGAATTCGCTGCCAAATCCAGAATGTTGATGAAAAGCATTGGGCGGGTAGTTCTTATAGTCGGCACCAAGAACAATGAACTTGCAGTATTGATGCAAGATGCCCATTCAATCAGTCCAATTGGTTTCGATCAATGGCTCATTGTAACTTCTTTGATAAGCAACATGGTCTCTAAATGAACTAGATTGTACAGATTCTAAACATGGATACTTTTCAGTGACCCATGTCAATGTAAATGCTTCATCCATACCTTGCTTCAATCGTTCATCTAAATACTTGTTGCAAATTGGGCAAGACCTAATCATTTTCATTATCCAAAAATTCATTGAAATTTGGAGGCTTAATCCAATCGACGGTCAGGTCGGGCACATGAATTGCCCAAATGAATGACCATGAGGCTGGTGCCCATGATTTTCACTCTTGACTATCACCTCGACAGATCACGTGGGACAACCAATCTCAAAATATATATACATACATTACCACAGTATAGGAGAAGAGGTTATATAAATGTGGAAGACTCACAAGTAAGGAAATCAACAATAAGAAAGCCACGAGATTGGAAGAAGAAGAAGATAGATAGAGAAGAACAGTTACCAAAATAGGAAGATTGTCAAATCATCCACATATAGATCCTATATCTGGTTGGTTTGTAGGCGTCGATACAAAAAGAAAACCCAAGCTCGATAGAACAGCTAAAGACAATCATAATAGGGCAGATAAATGGCCGGGCCTGGCCCTGGCGTTGTCCCTATGCTGCCCTCAATATATGCAAGGCCGGGCCCCGGGCAGGCGAAAGCCCTCGGAGAGCCTGCACTACCTAGGTCCTTACCCTACCCTCGAGGGCCAGGGCAGGGCCCTAGTGCCTAAAAATAAGAAAACCAATTTTTAATCTGTCTATATGCCACCAAGCATCAAATGTTCAACCAACAATTATCTTGTCTAACCTCTCTTACGAAGGGACTCCTAAGAAAACACTAGCAGAATAGAGGTTGTCTCTAAAAGTCTTTAGTTCTTTTTTTTTTATCGGACAAAGTTATATGTGCTGGGTGACTTGGGTCCTAGACAAATAGTTTTATTTATTTGTTGTAAAAGGAAAAAGGTTAAAGAGTTGTTCTATATCATTGTTCTCACAGGAACTTCCTATTAGTTTAGACTATAAAAAATTGAGAGTTATAATTATCTAATTAAAATGATATTTGGATCACCCCCATACTCTCAACATCATGCACAAACTACCTTATATGAATTGGTTGGCATCCATGTCACTTCACAAAGGACAAAGTGTATCCTTATTAAATATATATAAAAGCCTAAATTAGAAGCAGCAAAATTACAAGAAAGGGATCGGAAGCAACCGTAAAATTACTTGTTGCTTATGCATTTAGTATGATACATAACAAAGCTTGAACAGAAAAACACTCAAGGTTGGAGTTCATTGTGTCTTTTAAGCATGGGAATTGAAAAGGAGCTTCACCTATGTAAAATACACATCTAAACCTATACATATGAAAAAGCATATTTCCAAGGTCTATCATTTATATGAGAATATTGAATGGTAAGGATCAAGAATTAAAGGGCCCAAAAATGTGCTGTACGTAGTTTTTTTTTTTGGGTGTTTTCACATATATCTTAAGATCCATGAAGATTTAAGATATGAAACTTCATGTTTTGGGTTTATAAGTTAAATAAAAAATTCTTGAACGGTTTGCAAAGCAATTTTGGGGACCGCAAATACATAAAAAAATAATAATAAAAAACAAATATAAGAGGGCTTGATGGGTTTTGATCCTGCAATTCATTGCAAGCCGTGAATGTACCATTGCCTCTTTGAGGTGTGACCATGTGAGGTATGTAATACAATTCATTGCCTGGAGAGGTGTGAAAATGGCCCCATTTTCACACCAAAATTTATGCATGTGATGTATTGATGTAGAGCAAACAGAAGTATCAGTGCTTAAGCATTACAGGTGTAACATTTACATTATGTAAATGAGTGCAAACAAGCAACCCCTTAATAAAAATAAATCTCAACCCTTTATCCAAACTAATGAAACTAAAAAACTTAAATCAATTTAGAAAACTAGATATCTACCTTCTGTACTGCTTAGAAAACATGAGTTATTAAGCTGCTTAATTACTAATAGAGAAAATATAAAATATCTTGTAAAAATCTTTTGTTAATACATATGAAGCAGCTTCTTGGCCGCTAATGCAATGGTGACAGGGCTATGTGATGAAGATTAAAAAGTTCTTTATGGTGCCACAGGCATTGATAAATTTAGAGGCATCTGATCACGCTTGTGAGGTTACCTTTTTTTATTTGGTTAAAACAAAATCAGTTATTAAATGTACTTATTTGCGGCCTTTTTTAACAAACAGTCCCCTATTACAACTGTTGGATGTATACTGAGGGCTCTGGAACCAAACAAAAGCCATGAACAAGGCCAAGACTGCTCTAACCCATGCACCAGCCCTTCATGGATTACTGCAGGTCTCGAACTGGGTTCAGACCTGGTCCACATGGTCAACTAGGGCTGCCAGACTACAGTGAAGCATGCACACAACAGTTGCTCATTGAGCAAACTTCTGCAAGTTTTATATCCCTTCGTCCCTTTCTTCTTCGACATCGTTGTCGTCTTCTCTCTTTTTTATTGTTGTTGTTGTTGGGGACTCGAAGTCACGCACTCACACACTCATGTCCCTACCCAGCTGAGCAATAACCAAAGGTCATTTTCCCCCTTTTTCTATAATAATAATAATAATAATGCTTTGTTTTAGTTTTGTTGAAAAAAATGTATATTTTAGATGATACCAGGATACTTGTACAAACTACAACCCCAACGTATCCGTGTTGGACCAATAAAGAGTGACAATTACACTCGTATCGGGTGCCCAATATTGCCATCTTCTTAGGGTATGAGTTTAGCATATCCTACTTACCAAGTCATTATTTCATATAAGTTACTTTAATCTTCTTACTTCTCATCTCTCAATTCAAAAAATACTAGAAATGAACGAAAGTAATAATAATTTCATTAATTCAAAAGTGATCGATCTAAAGAAAAAATTAGGACACTATATTTGTATCCATGTCCTATATTTTCAAAAGTACAAAATCGTATCCCTGATCCCCCGTATTCATGTCCGTACCCGGATCAATATCTGGCCAGCATAGCATATAAACAATGAAAAAACAAGAAGCAGTCATTGTTTCAATGTTAGACTACTAAAAAATTTGGAAATTAAGCTGTTGAAAGAGTTTGAAGGATGGTCAACAAGGTTTTAAAACTCACAATATTAGAAAGAAGAGAAGGGAGGTGGGTGATGGGCAACAAGGTTTTTAAACTCACAATATTAGAGAGAAGATGGGCAACAAGGTTTTTAAAAATCACAATATTAGAAAGAAGAAGGGGGGTGGCAGTGATGGGAAGGACTCAGTCAAGTGGATCAGTGTCATGCCACAGAGCCTCCAAACCTAAAAAATAAATAATAAAAACAGACTAAATAGCTAAAAAACAGACAAAATGGTCATTCAATGGTTAGATTTTCTATAAAATATGGTGTTGATTTTCCAAAATCAGAGTAAAAGGACCTCAAAAGCCTCCAACATCATCTCACAAGAAGAAAAAAAAAGAGCTGTTAATGCCACATACCAAGCTTCTCCTTCCAAATCCCTTCTCTTTTCCAAAATTTCCCTCTACACACCCCATTGTTCCCAAACCCCCTCCACCCCCATTTTCTCTTTCCATTTCCACATCCCTTCTTCCCCCCTCTCCCTCTCCCTGCCGCCAACCTCCGCCCGCCGCCCTCTCTCCCCTCCCTCTCTCCATCTCTCCCTCTTTTCCTCTCCTTCTCCCTGTCTCTCTCCCTCTCCCTCCCTCTCTCTCACTGCCGTCACCCTCTGCCTGCCGCCCTCTCCCTCAATGTGGTTCATATCTTTGTTCAAACCACTCAGAATAACTATTATCGTGGCCCTCTCTCCATCTTTGTTACAATTTATGAATCCATTAATGTGTGCACTCAATCATTAGAGCACCAAAATTTCTCAATTGGTTAGTTTAGATCCTTCACAGCTTGGTTTCATGGGAAATTCACAGGGTCCATAGTGGCACCCACAATTTAAAAATCCACAACACAGGTAAAAATGCTCCCTCTTGACTGGGCCCTAGCCAAATTTCACAAGAACATAGGAAAATTAAACTTTTTTTCCTTTTTTATATTAAGTTGTATTGATCCCCATAGTCTATGCTGATGAAATTGTTATGATAGGCAATGATGAAATGGAGATTAAAACATCTGAAAAACACACTTGGGAAAGAGTTTGATATTAAGGATCTGAGAATATTAAAACATTTCCTGGGGATTTAAGTAGCCAAAATGAAAACCAGGATTGAGATCTCTCACTAGATATATGCATTGGATCTGCTAAAGGTAACAGGAAAACTAAGTATCAAACTGGCCGATACAACTATAAAGCAAAATATTGGTCTTGAACTGCATGTCGTTGAGTTGTGAATGATCCTCGCTCATACAAGAGGATAGTAGGTAAACTTATCTAACCATCACAGGACTTGAGATATCAACACAGCGTGGTTAGCCAATTCATACATGCTTGAAGAATTGGACACCCAAGTGTTGTTTATCATATTTTGAAATACTTTAAGGGTATCTAGGTCATGTATTTTGTAGATATTCCATCATTGTTTAGATGTATGAGCTTTTATTGATGTAGTCTGGACAGAACCAAAAGCAGACCACTGTATACTGTTCCGTGGTTGAAGATGATATTGAATCTTCAAAGAGTAAAAACCAACCAGTTGTTGCACATTCTAGCTAAGAGATAGAATATCAAGCAATGGTTCATGGGACTTATTAGAACGTAATCCTATGCAAGGATGAAAATAGCGGTAGCGGCGGGGATAGCGGCCCTCCATTAAAACGCTACGTAGCGTAGCGGTGCAATTTGAAAAAAGCGTCAAAAAAATCTGAAATTTATTGTAGAAAATCTAGAATATTGGAAAATGAGAGAATTTTTTTTTTTTTTTTGTGCAAAAGTAAATAAGATAAGGGGGCGTAGCGGTCCCCTCATTGTATGAGGTCCTGTATCACAGTATAAATAGAAAATAATAGTAATGATCATTTTTTTTACATGTATTCATGTTTCTTAGTTATGCGAGCTTAGAAATTAATGAAAGGCTCGTATAAAAAAAAAAAGAAAAAAAGAAAAAACTATGTCATGATGTGAAGAATTAAGACTTAAGAGTACTAAGAGAAAAGAATGCATCTACCAAAGGGGGTGTCTAATAGGATGTACTTAGAGAAGAATCCTTGAGAAGAACTCTCTGTATCGACTATAATTTGGCGAGATCATGTGCTTTTTGGTGTTCTTTTAAACATAAAAGCGTAGATGAGTTGCGTAGAAATGTTATTTGGAGAGAAGAAGAAAAGAAATAAGTCTCATTATACATTTTAAAAAAATTTGGAAAGTGGGAATCTATCTCACTTCGCAGCGGCCTGTAGCGGCCTCGTAGTGGGCGTAGTGGTCCCGAAGCAGCCGCTATGGATGTGAACGGCGATAAATACCATTTAGCATAGCAATCTTCACCGCTACGCCCGATATAGCAGCTGGCGTAGCATCCGCTATTTTGATCCATGATCCTATGGATCGACATATTGATTTTATGGTTGCAATTCATACTTCTGCAAATCTAGTATAGCATTATGCAAAGAGAAAACTGAAGTTGATTTCCATTTTATTTTTGAAGTAGCAAAGAAAGAAGTACAAAATGGAGTATGGAGGGAATAAGGATCGAGTAGTTAATTTTCTTATGGAAAGTGTTACAAGCAGAAAATCATCTAATCACTAGGCCAAGCTGGGCATAAAAATTATCGAGGCACCACCTTGAGGGGAAACCTCGAGGGGAACTGTAAAAATATATACATAGGTCTGTTTTGCAACTTGAGAAATCAAGGGACGCTAATATGTAAACACTGGGATTTTCATTGATAAAAAGTAAAGGCAGGTCACCATGCCGGGCACATCAAGAACTCTCTCCAACTTCCTTTTATTCTACTTCTCCATGTTTCTCTTCTTTTCCTTATCTATCTTCTCTCTCTTTTTCATTCAAACTTGTACCAAAACCTACAAGCAAAGCTCCTATTTACAATAAGGACCGGGTTGCTTGTTAGTATAGGGGTAGATAGCTGCCTTGATCAGTGTCTTAAATATTATGATCCCGACATTCAGATTGCTGACAAAATACAGTGGGATAGATTTCTCTATAGGTTCATGCTTGATGCTTGATGTGTCATACTGACACAAAATTCGCCAAAACAATTTCTCTATTTGGTAATAAGGTCACATTGTTTCACATTGTTTCCTACATCCAACTGAAGCCCTCCGTTTTGTTAATTAGTTACACACTTAAGTATAGAAGTCTAGCATTGTGCCACTAAAGTATTTACAGTTGCTACCAATTCATCTTCCCTGCTGTTTTTTAAATCCACTCAAGTTGCGCATTAAAATATTTTGTTTTGTATCTCCAATTTCTCAACCATTTGGCCCAAAAGCCTTTTCTCCAAAATTCTTGTTTACTAACTACCTCCAATGTTCTAGTTATCATTTACCATGTTATCTTAAATCGAATTGTAAAATGAGAGTATAAAAATGTGGAGGATTTATAAAAAAAAAAAAAAATTATAAAAAATAGCAAGTGCCAGAACAAATATATGAAATGACACTACCATATATTTCAAAGGCAGTTGTTCAAAAACGGAAACAAACCTCTAAGAAGTCTGATGAATCAACCAATGATGTTAGGCAGCATACAAATCTTAAAATTGGAGAGTTGATAATTCGTTGCTTATCAATATCTACAGGGACATCTTTGTGAACCTTAGCGTCAGCCAGTCTGAAACTCCCCTGAAACAGATCTTTGCATTAAATTAAGCCAAATTAAAAGCATCAAATGCAAATACAAGAACTACCTTAATCTGCAATCCCACCATCTTGCACGAAGCCAGATGTTCTAATGCACCCATTGAAAACAGAACCTGAGTGCCAAGTTTGCCATAATTGTGACCAATTCTTAACAGCAAGGCGAGTTCAGCCTCAAGAGTACACATTCTTTGCAAGAAATCAAATGAATGCCAACCATCCTACGGAAAATGGCAGATAAATTATCAATAAGTACATAACAAATGTTAAATAGATGTTATATGCCACCATAGTAAATAACAAGCTATGTCAGAAAAATATTAGTATCAAGAGTCAAGATATGCACCAGGATGAAAGAAAGCAGCATCATAAAGAAAATAGTTCTCAAAATGATGGCATAAGGCAATTGCATGAAACCGTAAAGAACAAATACACATGGAAATTCAGGGAGTTAAGCTATAAAAGGTAGTTTCACATTGCCCATGTCAACCCTTACATGATAACCAGCAAAAGAAGAAAGAAAGAGAAGTATAGAACATTCAGCAATAGAATAACACAAGTTGAACACATAAATAATACACCCCTTTTAACAGTAGGTATAAGGTACCTATAATGCCCAGATTATCAGGGACATGCCAAGGATACAGCACGAACACTAATTTTATGCAAAAAATGAAGCATCGATACAATACAGCACGATATGTTGCCTATTTTGAAGCATCTGATTCTGGATATCAAAGCTAAGCATATGATTTCTTTAGGAACCAATTTCAAAACATCAAATGTAGACATGTCCGTGGGGTACCACTGTTACCTTAACTGTATGAGAATATCTGCAGGATCTATTTTAAAATGTTCTGGTAACATTGCAAAAAAATGTAAACTTCCAAAATGCTCATTGCTCAATAATACAATGTCACAAAATGCTGGTGCCATAAATGAAACGCAAACATAAGACACCAATATGAACAAAGCAAACACTGAAATAAAGGAATGTCACACAGTAGTAACAAGATTAAATATATTGGTATCGGAAGGTGTGTCAGCAGTTTGCAAATAATCTCTTTGATTATAGATGAAATGTATCACTGGTTAAAGGAGCGATCCATCTTTGGACAAAAGGGCTAAGAAAAATGCATATTAACTAAAAATATAGAAATTCATATATCCATAAATGAAAACTGAAAAATGCAATTCAGATTTTACATAGAATTTTCCAGAGAATGTACATGCTCTAGTATTGTTACAATTTTCTCTGCATTTTATTTCAAATGATTTATATTTGTAAGAAAAATGTATAAACACAACAGAGCTTAAAAACATTGCCCCTTTGAATCAGCCAAGTTGAGTTCACGCGACTCAGCAAAGTCAGCCCGAGCCGGGTATGTATTGTAAACCGTTTCAAGGTATACAGCTACGTGCATCCTACTGCCCGTTTACTGTCTAAAAGATAAACAGTGTTTCAAGTTTCATTTCTACCAAGTGCATTCATTACTTCCATCATTGCACCCTTCCTTCTCGAAAATCATAGTGCATCTAATACTTGTGAGAGTCAAAGTCTAAAAAATAGCTGAGTCCGAGTCAACTCAAACTTGGTAATATGCTGTTTCCTTAGAATTTCGCAGGACTGGTGGGCACCACTAGATAAAGTCAGTGTCATATTTACATTTTGCTAGTTCCACTGTCATCTGTGTGATGAATGGCACTAGGCATATGGTATTTTGGGGCTTCCAGTTACTAATTGTTACTTTAAGTGTTAGCACCTTTGTGTTGGCTTTGAGGCAGTGGCATGCTGTGATGGACGGATACTTCAAAATGGGCAACGTATCATGTCGTATCATATCTGATACTTCACTTTTTGTGTGTAAAATCCATCTCTATGGCCTGTCCTTGCAGTATCCATGCCGTATATGAGCATCATAGGTGGCATGTGATATTAATGGTGAAACTTAAAACTGGAAGATCAGAGCTAATATCAAGAAAGAAGAGACTGCTCAGAAACCAAAGGGAGAGATTAGAAGTCATGGTGCAGCAAATCTGATGCAGAGCAGTCCTGTCTGAAGAAAGAAGATCACGTGGTGACACAAGCTCTGGAGTTTTTAGAGGCGGTTGATCGCAAGTGTGGGACCAGAACACATGTTTTTGAGGGTTTGGATCCATTTCAAACAAAAACAGTCCCTAAAAAGGCACTGTAATGAACTGTTTTAGCAAAAATAGGCCAAAATTAGAACTGCTATTTTAATTCTGATGGACATTGGCCACTTATAGATCCTCATTTGACCCAAGAACCCCCCAAATCTGTTTGCCAGACCCTGTGGGCCTTACAACCAGGTCGATGGCAGGATCCAAAAGCTAACCCACATGGCCCACTAGGGCAGTTGAATAAGCCCATCATCTTGCACAGATTTGCTCTTTATCTGTTTTCTTTTCTTGTGGAGTACGGTAGGGCTAGGATTAAATCATTACAATTTCCTCTAAGTGAATGAAAGGTTAGGGTTGTTGTATTAGGGTTAAAAGACTTATTTGACACCTATTTAATTAATGAATCAGACAGCAGTCAGCATTTTTCTTGGTCAATATAATCAGTTTGCAAAATCAGTCCTTAAGGCTTTGTAAGGGTGGAGAAATCTAAGGTGTGCTTGAAGCAAAGTTAGTTCTCACATATTTGGATGTGCTGGTGTTATTCTTCACCCTCTATTTCTGATTATTTTTGCGGTATTCCAGAAGACCCAAGTTGTGGAATTCTGCACAAACTGCAGAACAGAGTTTCATCGGAGTTGCAATCCTTTTGGTGCAATTGAGGACTGCATTAATATCTCAATGAAAGCATAGAATATTTTGGGAGCTTAAAATCGTGCTTCAGTCATTACGATTTCCGAGAGTTGGAGAAGAGACTAGAATGATTTAATGGCAAGAAGGATGAGCAGTAGAAGTAAGCGATTTATGAAGTTCTCCAGGTAGCAAAGTGGAAGATGGAGATCAGGACCTGGAAGAGATGAGCCACTCCATTATTTTCCAAGGTGGCAGTTCCCAGCTTCTCCCTGGCAAACATACTCTGTTCATTCGATGGACCAGCTATCATCCAATTAATGTGTGACTCAACAGAGCTGTCAGCTCCATCTCCAACAGTGATTTGTCTCTATATGACTGCTGGTGACAAAGGTTGCACACGACCTCTGCACTATCATTCATCCCGTCAGTGATAAACAGCCGAAAGAAGAGGCAGAGGTCAAAGCAATGAGGATGCCTTCCCCATGATCGTGGTTGGAGAGAGCAAAAGGCAGGGGTTGTGTGAGATGCAAAAGAAAAGGAAAAAGGTGAACGAGAAATTGGATGCTCCAAGGAGCTCCTGGTCTCAAGTGAGATGGGTGCCAGAGATGAAGAGGGACATACAGATAAAGATGGTGCTTATTTGTTCTCGTGCAGAGGAGGAGAAAAAGAGAGAAGGGACGAGGGAGTTGAAGTATATTCCAGGAAAGATAATAATTTCTTAAATGCTTGTAACAAAGGTGAGGACATCCTCACATAATTATTCAAACTACTACTAATAGCAAAACCGATAGAGCAGAAAGGTAAAGCATTTAAAGTCAAATGAATATGCCAACTACATTCCTATGAAACAAGGCGCACCTGATAGAAGTTGCTGATGTTCATAAAGCATGACCTCAAAAATCCTCTACTTTGAAGTTGGCTCAAGAAAAACCTCTCTTGGTCAATACTAATAAATGCGTCCAACACAAAATGTGATATTGCCTTTCCAGCTTCACTACTTTGAATTGCATCCTTTGTCACCTGGAAATCCAAAAATAATAATAATAAGAGATCATTAAGTGTGGACAATGGTATGCACCAAGTAACTTAGAAATAAGCTACTAGTATGCACACAATTAAAACTCGCAAGCGCACAAGATCACTATGTAGGGTAGTGAATTGTAAGTACGAGGTCGATCCCATGAAGACTTGTGATAAAACAATGTCAAAAACAACTTAAAATCAGAATATTAAAAGAAACAATTAAATGATGACAGATTGAATTAAACTACTAAAAATAATAAATTAAACTATCAAAAGCTAAATGGAAATTAATCTAAAACACACAACTGAAATTAGAATTGAAAACAATGAGAATGAATGAACTAGGGTTTCATCTACTCCCCTAACCAATCATATGCATGTCCCTTATTATCTTTTAATCAAAAATCAGAATTTATTAGTGACATCTATCAACCTAGACCATGGCATATGTATCTAAATTATTATTCCCCTAAACCTAATTCATGAGTGGCATACTACATGAATTGTTCATTATGATGCAAAAACTAAGTATGGCATATGTCCTAGTCAAAACAAACATAATGCATAAAACAATGGGAAAGATAAATGCATGAGTCTAAGCATGGCATATACTTAGATTATTCAAGGTTCTAAACCCTAGATGCTTATCATCAAGATCAATCAAAATTAAGTTAGCTACTCTTAAAATTAATTGAACATCACATGGTTGGCATGACATATACACAACTCATCAATTAAAAATATAGTTTAGAATCTCAACTAATAAAATTGAAATCTGAATTAAAAGACGCCAAAAGAGACTACATAGAACTAGGCTAGGGTTTCAATTACACCCTAGCCCTAAAAAGTTTAGCTACTCATATTTGGAATTGAAAAAAAATTAGAAAATAGAGCCATAAGTGACAAACTAATAGCAGAACTTGAAAGATTGAAAATACTGAAAATTGTATTATTGTCTGTTCCTCCTTTAGAGATCGTATGTCAATATATAGTTATTACAATGCCTTAATCAAGGCTCCAATTTGAGAAACTAACTAATTACAATCAATTTCTATTCTAAGTTAGGAAACCAAAACCTTAATAGAATATGTACAGCTGAATGATATATTGACCAAATCAACCCACGTGTGATATGTGTTGGACTGGATCCTGTTATGGGCCTGGGCCTTGGGCCTATTTAACACCCCCCTCAAATTGATGCGGGAGAATCAACGAGCATCAATTTGCCAACCAAGAACTGATGGCGAGGTCGTGTAAAACCTTTGGTGAGAATATCAACAATTTGAAGTTCAGTGGGGACATGCGGAAGGTTGATGGCATCGCGTTTAAGCTCATCTCATATGAAATGACAATCAACCTCGATGTGTTTAGTGCGTTCATGAAAAATTAGATTTTCAGTAATCCGAATTGCACTGGTATTATCTGCATAGAGGGGGGTAGCTCCTTCTGCTGGAAAACCAATGTCAGAGAGCAGACCTCGGAGCCAAAGAATTTCGGAGCAGGCAGCAGACATGGCTCGATATTCAGCCTCGGTAGAGGATTTGGAAACTTTTCCATGTTTCTTGCATTTCCAGGAAATCAGACTATCACCCAAAAACATGCATCATCCTGTCGTTGATCTACGAGTATCTGGACAACCAGCCCAATCAGCATCTGAATAAGCTTTGAGAGATAGATGATTGTTGGATGGAAAAAATAACCCCCGAGTCGGTGTGCGAATAAGGTACCGAATGATGCGGCGAACAGCAGCCATATGAAGATGACGAGGAGCAGTCATGAACTGACTCATTAGGTTGACCGCAATTGAGATATCAGGACGGGTGATCGTGAAGTAGATCAAGCTACCCACTAACTGGCGATATGTGGTAGGATCTGGAAGAAGAGCACCCTCCTCTTTACTGAGCTTGACATTTAGTTCGATCGGTGTATCGACTGGAGCGGAAGAAGTAAGGCCAACCAAATCAATAAGATCAACCGTGCATTTGTGCTGATTTAAAACTATACCCTTAGGCGATTGATGAACTTCAAGACCAAGGAAATAATGTAAGGGGCCTAGATCCTTCATTTGAAATGTTTGATGAAGAGAAGCTTAGAGTGCCTGAATCATCTGTGCATTGGGACCAGTAATGACAATGTCATCCACGTAGACTAGGAGCACAGTAATCCCGGACGAAGCATGATGTAGGAACATGGAAGGATCATACTGGCTAGGATGAAAATCCAAACGGAGAAGGGCAGCTTGAAATTTCTCAAACCATGCTCGAGGAGCTTGCTTCAGACCATAGAGAGAGCGACGAAGCTTAACAACCATACCCTTCCCAGAGGAGGACCCTGGAGGTAGACGCATATAAACATCTTCTTTGAGATCACAATGAAGAAACGCATTTTTTACATCCATTTGATAGAGAGACCAGGACTGAGATGCAGCAACAGCAAGGATGATGCGTACGGTGGTCATCTTGGCGACGGGAGCAAAGGTCTTATCATAATCAATGCCATATTCCTGCCGATTTCCGAGAGCAACAAGGCGCGCCTTATACCGATCTAGAGTGCCATCTGATTTTAACTTGAGAGAAAAGATCCACTTACAGCCAATAGGTTTGACACCCACAGGAGAGGAGACAATATCCCACGTATGATTTTTCTCTAAAGCAGCCAATTCATCTTGTATAGCCTTGTTCCAACATGTATCCTGCACAGCCTGAGAATAGGATTGGGGAATAGAAGAAGAAGACAAAGTGGCCATTAAGGACGTATGGGAAAACCCATAGCGGTCGGGTGGGACCGAAATGCGAGTGGAGCGACGCAATGAAGGAGGGCTAGATGGACCAAGTGCCAAAGGTGAACCGGATGCCGGAGGAAGATCAGGAGGGGGATCCCTGGGAGGCGCTTCTCTGTTCCGTCTGTGATACACAAAGTTAGGATTAAAACGAACAACTGAGGTGTTGTCAGAAAAACCAGGTAAAGACACCAAAGAGGATTCAGGAGGTTCAATGTGTTTTTGAAAAAAATACTGTTGTTCAAAGAAAACGACATTCCTAGAGGTACGGAAACGACGAATGTGAGGATCATAACAAAGAAACCCCTTCTGGAAGGGTGCATAACCTAAAAATACACACTGAGCTGATTGTGCCGTTAGTTTAGTCCTCTCAGAAGGAGGCAAGTGCACGAAACAAATGGAGCCAAAAACATGAAGATCATCATAGGATGGAGAGGTCTTGTACAATCGGTAATATGGGCTTTGATTCTCAATGGAGGTTGATGGCATACGATTGATAAGATGAGTTGCCGTACCCAGTGCCTCAACCCAAAAACGGGTAGGAACCGATGATTCAAGAAGAAGGGAACGAGTGACATCAAGAAGATGTCTATTTTTCCTTTCAGCGATTTCATTCTGCTGGGGAGTATAAGGACAAGATCTTTGAGAAATAATACCTTTGTTTTGCAAAAACGGTTGAAAATCTGAGGAGACATATTCTCCTCCTGATTTAGATTGCAAGATTTTAATGCAGGTGGAAAATTGATTCTCAACATAAGCTAAAAAGATTTTAAAAACATTAAAAACATCAGATTTTGAATGCAGAAAGTAGACCCATGTGAACCGACTGAAATCATTAATAAAAGTCACAAAATATTTGTAGTGAGCGTGGGAAAGAGCTGGAGCAATTCCCCATACATCACTATGAACTAAATCAAAACACTGAGAGGTGTGTGAAGTGGAATGAGGAAACGGAAGAGTTTTGCTCTTTCCCATTTTACAAGTAGCACAATCAAAAGGCATACAAAAAGATAAACCAATAGATTTATTTAATAAACCAGAATTTAACATAAGGGACAAAGCCTTGGAATTAGGATGTCCGAGTCTATTATGCCACAACCGGCAATTATTTCTATGAGAAAAACAAAACACATTATTGTCAAATTGATTCCTAGAAAATTTAGAAAGATCCAGCGGAAATAAGCGTCCACACTTAAGTCCCCTCGCGATCTCCTTCCTGGACATCTGGTCCTGCACAACACAACCAGAAGAAGAAAAAGAGATATTACAATTATTTTCAAGAAGTTGCCCGACGGACAATTGATTGGAAGTTAAATTAGGACAAAGATAAACATTTCTCAATGGGATGGGACCAGGGATATCTCCGATAGCAGTAATAGGAACATGTCCGCCGTCAGCAGTTTGTATTTGAAGATGGCCATTGTAACTGGTCATATTGGAGAGGGGTGTGGGAATACGTCATATGATTAGACGCCCTGGAATCAAGGAACCAAGTAGAAGATGAAGGGGACTTACCTGAGAGACCAAAGGCAGAGAGGGCATTGATAATCATTTGTTGAACCAATTCAGGAGTGAGAGATGATGAGGGCCCAGGCTATGGAGGTGCTGATGTAGGAACAGGCATAACCGAGGAAGCCACATAAGCATGCGGAGTCTGAGACTGTGGAGTTTGATACTGCGGAGCCGGAGACTGGGAAATCTGATACTTTGTCAACGGACGTGGTGGACAGCGGCGACATTCAGAGATGATATGTCCCGACTTTTTACAGTAACTGCAGACTTTCTGTTTGCATTGAGATGCAAGATGCCCAAATTTCTGACAACTGTAGCACTGGGTTTTGCTTAAGTCTCGAGGCGGAGGCTGAGAAACTTTATTGGCGGAGAACGCGACTGAATAGGTCTCAGTCTTTTGTTGAGCTATATGGGCGAAGGTCGCAATACGCTGTTCCTCGCGTAAGAGTTCATTCAAGCAGACAAACAAGGATGGTAGAGGTGTCCGATTCATCAGGGCAGATCGGATACTGTCATATTCATTTCGTAATTTCATCAAAAATTGATCCCTCTGACTAGAGGCCTGAAGGTCACGAATTACGATCAAAACGTCGGCAGCAACATCTGCATACTTAATACTATCGTATTCCGACCACAGGGTCTGGAATCCCGAGTAGTAGTCTTGGATTGACAAAGTCCCCTGTGCATATTGATGTGAATTTAAATTCAATCTTTTAATACTGCAAGTGCATAGTTGTCTTTTTGAGACAGTGGCAAGTACAGGTCGAATCCCACAAGGAGCACTACTAAGTTAAAATTCAAAATCTGATTTTTTTATCAAAGATTAATAAATAATTGAGATCCAAGAAAAGAAATTAGAAAAAAAATTCAGAAACACAAACTAATCAAATATATAAAACAAATCAGAGCATCCAAAATCCACTAAGCAAGATAATTAATCCATCCATGCAATTATTCTACTATTTGTTCCAAAAATAACTCAGATCTTAAACAAATCAATGTTTTAGATCCGGAAGATTTGTCTTTTGCAAAAATTAATTTTTAAGAATAAGGTCACAACCCAAGACCTCCTTCACCTCATAAAAGAATAAAAAATCATAAGCATGACTCAGCAAATTAAGCATAAATTATCAAAGGATCTCAGCCCTAAGCATAATCTATCAAAATAAGTATAAATGATCAAACTATTTTCATTAGAAATCAAAACAGAGGCTGCCTAAGGCATGAAGACAGATCTATTATTCTAATAGAGCATGCATTTTGAAAGAGACAAGAAAGTAATAGAAAAATCACATAGATTAAATTAAAGATTTACTTAGCTTCATCTGTATGCTCCAATCCAGAAATCTAGCCAGCCATTTAGAAGAACTCCATAAGTAATTTTATTGATAGCATCTCCTTGTACAATGGCCTCTCAAAAATCTCTCTTCTAAAATTCCTAATTTCTGGAACAGGGCTCCAGAATACCCAAAAATAATTCTTAAATTATATTAATTATGGAAATAGGAGAAAGAGGAGAGAGAGGTATGGACGTCCAAGGGGAGGGAGAGTTGTGGACGTCCAAGAAGGGGAGGGAGTTCTCTCGTAGCTACTTTTTGGTTCCTTTTATTTCTCCGGTTATCTATCAGATACATTGAATCTAGACACCTTCTCTTCAAATTTAATTTATCTTTATTGATAAGGTACATCTCTTATCCTTTTTGAATTTGAATGAGGTGGAAGCTTCTGGAAACCTTTGGGTGACTTGACTAATCTTCAGATGGGGTCCCACAAAGAATGTGCAGCAATTGAGTATCAACGGTGTGGATTTAATTGCAATCCCATCTAAAAATGAATATGAAAATCTCTGGGCCCATAACTTTGTCAATATAGCTCTGATTTGCATGTTCTTAGGCTCCACGGATATCTACTCTGAATAAGCTTTCCAACGGTAGGTAAATTTCATCGATCCGACGGTAGGATTGAAAGTAATGTCCATTTGAAGATGAGTTATCCTGAGAAAAACGGGATTAACTTCTAGAATTTGATTTGCAATGGATTTTATCTCTGCACAACTTTTATTTTTGAAAGGACATCAGATGTAGATGATTCAAATTCTTCTTCTTTTGTTCCAATCAGAATTGTACTATTTGAATTATCCATCAATAATTTCAAATTTGTAACTACTGTGCACCCTGCCATGTGGGACATTTCATCTGCTTGAACAGTGGGCCATATGAGAAGTCTTCTATTGTAGTTACGACTCTTCCACAGACATGATGAGTGGACCCCTCCTTTGATTAATTTGCATATGGCTTGTGTGTGGGGTCCACATGGTGAATTCTTCAATTTACTTCAATTCAGCAATGCAGGGCCCAGGATGACAATGTGTGCTTGAAAGTGGGTTCCGTGACAGAGGCCTGCAATTATCATTTTTTGCACATTCCAATTCAATACATCAAATACTGAAGAGGCCATATTGAGGTAGGACCCATCCGGACAGAGTTCTACTCCAGTTGAGACTCTTCGGAGAAAATTTGCAAAACATTCTAAGTTAATACAGAAAATGTATGAAAAGTATGAAAATTCAGATTCGTAGATGAAAATGCATGAAATGATGAAATTATATGAATAATGATGCAATTCACCTAATTAAATCCATAATTCATTCTAAAATGATACGTAAATGTGCAAATTCATGAACTCAACACACCCCCCAACCAGCATTTTGCTAGTCCCTTAGCAAAAGCTGCGAGAAAAAATTTGAAGTTCTTTAACCTAATCTAAGAAAATAAAGCAAATATGAAAATAAAGCCACTTTCGCTGGTATTCTCGGTTGCATTTAGCATATGCAACAAGCCCTTAAACCCCTACGTTCCCCCTAGTGGACGAGTTGTGCCTCGTGAGGGTTTGCAGTGAATCTACCCACAAAATTCATTTATCCTAAAAACACACAGAAATAAAAACAAAGAAACTTTTTTTTTTTTTTAAGGAAATCATGTTATCTCGGATACTCTGTGTAACCCAGAATAGAAAAAATCTCAGACTTTTCAAAATTCGGTTCATCCTTCTAATTTCAAACTTCTCTTTTCATTTTTTTTTTTTTTTTTTTTTTTTTTTTTGTCAAACACCAAACTTTTGTGTGCCTTGTGCAAGTGTATACATCTAATCAATCTTTCAAATGTTCCGTTATGATGTGATGAAAACAGAATTCTCCCTTAAATGCTCTGATCTTTCCTAGATTTAGTGGCTCATAAGTTTCCTCTCAAGGCTACTATGATGGCTTTCGCACTACTGTTTTATCAAAGGCCGCGAGATGCATTTCTATTTTTTTTTTCATTTTTTTTTTTCAAACACGCACATGTGACTGTGCAATGCCTAGGTCCCTTAAGCTTTCTAATTAACCAATGTAACGAGCGTTAGGCCAATGACTCTCAAACCAGATGGCTTTAGGGCACTAGGTATGTAAATACCCCTAAGGGCTTACTAACTCGAGTTAAAAAGGCTACGAACCCAAACTAGTCACAAAACTTTTTATTCTTTTCAAGACTTCTAACTAAACACTCTTTTTTTCTTTTCTCTGTTTTTTTTTTTTTTTTTTTTTTTTTTTTTTTTTTTTTGTTGTTGCGGTCCCCAACAATAGGTAGCCTTTTTCAATTCACCCGAATTAATCCAACGGTGTTGGTTGGCCTAAACATCCCGACGAACCAGGTAGACTTACAAGGCTAGACTTCAGAAAGTCATCCTATCTTTCTTGAGAAACTCTAAATTCAACTCCAATGCTCCCTATCCAAAATCTTGATAGATGTATACGTGTTTCAGTGAAAAATAGAGTTTAGTACTATTTTGATATATTCTAGAAAAGATGGACCTTCATTTTACTTCCGTCCAAAATTTTTAAAATTCCGGATTTTCGAGCATCGTTGAATTTTATCAATTCCTTTCAAAAATGCCCCTTTTTTATTCAAAAATAAAATTAAAATTGCACAAACGAAAAATTTTCCTAATTTTTTTTTTTTAAATTAAAAGTTTGCCTAAGTTTTTTTTAAAAAAATAAAAGTCAGCCTAAAATTGGAAAAAAAATCACCTCAAACTGGACAAGTGTACTTGTTCCCACCCCAAAACCTAAACTAGACAACATCCTCGATGTCGTGCATGTAATGCGGAAAATGATAATGTAACATGAGGAAAAATAATTGTAGGAAGTAAATGGAAGAAGTTACCTGATGAGTTTGCATGGCGCTCCCTGTCCAAGGTTAGTCAAAACAATGAAAAAAAAATAACCTAAACTAATATATATAAAAATAAAGAAAAAGAAACTACCATATTTGACACCTAACATGGAATTCACCTGGATCCCAAACAAACTTACCTTCCAAAATTGAGGTCAAGATCTCTCGCTTAGGTTGCCACCTATTATTTTCCATGAATGGAGTTGAATCTAGTAGTGCATACACCTTTTCAATGTGGCCATCTATATCAAAATCACTTCCATAGTGGGCCAGACAAGCTTTTAGTGGATCTTCAAGTTTCAAATAGGGTAAGTGATTTTCCACCAATTCATGAATGTAACTAACTTCAAAGACCCCATCCTCCTCATCGGGAGGTTGCTTATTGACATTAAAAATATTCACTTGAACTGTCATGGTCCCAAAAGAAATTTGCATCACTCCATTCCTACAATTGATCAAGGCATTGGATGTGGCAAGGAATGGTCTCCCCAAGATGACTGGAATTTTGGGTTCAGCCCCAGATATGTGTTTGGTATCCAAGACAATAAAATCGACAGGGAATACAAAGTCTCCAACTTTGATAAGAATGTCTTCGACTACCCCCTTGGGGTATCGAATTGATGCATTAGCCAAT